>JBAKFZ010000044.1:0-76530 GCA_037355385.1 Saccharomycopsis sp. FM-2023a
ATTTTGTTTTGCATTCATGAATCATCATTAAAAGAGTCGTTGTACATTTTATAGTTAAAAATAATATAAATAAATTTTTAAAAACTTATTGTAAAACTGTTGAAGGTTAAAAATAAACACAATTACAAGCGAGATTTAAGTTTAAAATTGTAATTAGTTAACTAATGACGAAATTAATGAATACAATCCCTTACTAGTTTGCTTTAATTAGATGATTGAAAAAAGCAAAAATCCCATTCTGGAGGGATTATTGAATCAATAATGAAACCATTAATTAGAATATGCATGAAATTTATCGGTTAAATTTAATTTAAACCGTTACATCAAATAAGTTTGTTATATTTGTAGAAACTCTTAGAAAGTTAGTTAAAACTTGTTTCTTTTTTTGATAAAAGTGTTTACTATTTTAAGTTCAGTTTAATTAAATGAAAAATTAAAAAACTATGAGTTTTAATAAGAAAAATAACGAGATTTATTGTTTAAATCAATAATGATCGACAAATTTGACTCATAATAATTTTCAAGATTCAACAATCAAGATGATTATACAATACTGTCCTCGATCTAATAAAATTAAGGTACAATCTGTTATTATCATTTTAACAATACATACAAATTAATTTTCAACTTGTTTGAAATTAAAAATATTCTAATTTTTATTCTTAAAATATTCACAATTTAATATCTATTACAAAAACTCGAACCAGTCAATTTTTTGTAATGATTAATTAATTAACCAATGATGATTTACATTCATGGAGCACGTTCCTCCACAAAACTAATTGGTATTCAGTTGAATTGATTTTATAGAAGTCCTATTGATTGACGTAATTTTTTTGATCATGATTCAAATGGCTCATTTGGTGAATGATTATTGATAATAGAAATGAGGCATTTTCAATAATTAGTCAAGTAGAGAAAAAATTCCTTTCTAATAATAATTTTTTATAATTGCTGGCATTATGCTGTCCAATTAATTTTGAAGAATTAATAAATTGTTGACTTGGAACCCAAAATTTAACACAAACATACAAATTGAGGATCCTGCTTGATTATTAGAAACATTAGTTTAATTAAATTACAGTTTCAATTTGTACCAAGTATACAATTGATTGATGCTAAATTTTGCTTAAAGAAAGAACGAGGTAAGGATGTGATTGGTTTAAGGATGCAATTGTTAGTTTTCGCGTTTTCTATATAAAGAAATAAATACACGCGTCAAATGTTCTATAATATTAAATGATTATCGAGTATGAATAACATTGAAGAATCATTATCTAGTACGGTTAAGGAACTTCTATCAGAAGGAGCCAGTCTTTATTCAAAAAAAAATTTTGAACAAGCTGTAGAAATTTATGCAAAAGCTTGTGAAATTTTTAATGAAGAAACTAATGGAGAAGATAATGCTGATTTATTATATTTATATGGGAAATCATTATTTCAATTTGCAGTATCCAATTCACAAGTTTTAGGAGGAGTTAAAAGCTCAAAGAATAGTGATGAAGCAGTAGATAAAGCTGAAATTAATGGTAAAACATTTCAATTTGATGAAGAATTAATAGAAAATGAAGAAGAGGAAGAAGAAGAAGAAGAAGAAGAGGAAGAAAAAAATCAAAAGCAAGCTGAAGAAGAAGAGGAAGAGGAAGAGGAAGGGGAAGGTGATAAAGGCAAAGAACCACTTGAAGCAGAAGAGGAAGAAGAAGAAAGTGATTTTGAGGCAGCTTGGAATATTTTAGATCTTTCAAGATCACTTTTTGAAAAAACTTTGAATGAATTATTAAATTATGAAGAACAAGAAGAAACAAAATTACCAAAATTAGAGGATCAAGAATTACCAACTGATCCAATACGAATTTTGAAACATAAATTATCTGATACTTATGATATTCTTGGAGAAGTTTCTCTTGAAGCAGAGAATTATTTGCAAGCATCAAAAGATTTTGAAAAATCTTTAGAATTTCGTAAAGATCTTTTTTTTGATCATTCAAGTTTAATCAGTGAAACTTATTATAAACTTTCACTTGCTTATGAATTTTTAATTGATTTGCCAAATTCAAGAGAAAAAGCAGCAAATTTTGTTAAATTAGCGATAGAAACTGTGAAAAAAAATCCAAACAGTGACGAAATATCAAAGGATGGAATCAAACAAGTCCTTGAAGAATTGAATTTAAGATATGAAGATTTAAAAACTGATCCATTAAAAGAAGAAAAAGATAAAATCTTGAAAGGTTTATTAGGAGAAGTTAATGAGAGCTTGAAAAAAAGTGAAAAAAGTTCAGTTAATGATTTAACTTCTACGGTTAAAAAACGTAAAGGTCCAAAAATTATGAAATCTTCAAAAAGGGCTAAAAATTAATGTATAATTGATTTGTAATAGATTTTATAAATTATAAGTTTATGTATTGATCCTAATGTACTATTATTAATGAAGGAATAACGTTATTGTAAAAGTATGAGAATCGCTTGAGAGCGTAACTCGTAAAAATATTTGAACTTTTGAAGCAATTCATTTGTCTGACTAATTTGAAAATCATTTTTCTCAAGGTTTTTATTCACATTTTGAATGAATATACAACTAACCATTAAACTATATAAGACCAAAATTAGTAATAACAAAAAAAAGAAAATCAAATATTGTTGTATAAAAAGAAAAGAAAAGATAGTTGAGTATTATGATAAGCAAAATTACTTCAAAATAGTAAAAGCTGGAAAATTACAACCTAAGAATTTCAAAAGTTACAATCTCTTAGATCTGACTTTTTCACTAGTTTCATATTCAATAAGAAAATAACTTATTCTCATTACATCTCCAGCAGTTCTAAAATTGGTATCTTGAACAGGCTTACCAAAAATTCTAAACCATCTAAATTTAGCATCCATTTTGCTAAACAGTAAATTATGGTTGAATAAATTAGTTTCAGATTCCTCAGTTTGTCCATACAATTTTGGATTGATCTCATAATTTCAGGCCAATTTCTTCTTTTTTCAATACTAATATCCTCGGAGAAATTATTATTACGACCATCATAATTTTCTTCCAAGTGTTTAACTTTTTGCTCAATTCTATTAATGTTTTGTTCAGTTTTATCAAATCTTTTTTCAGAGTTTGAAATTGATAAACTTTTGTTAAAGATGAAATGGGTCACGAGGGAAGGAAAAAATGTTTTTACTTTTGTGTCAAAAAAACTTTGAGAGATTTTTATTTTTTTTCTACTTTTCATATTTTTTTTCAATTTGTGTATTGAAAATTGTTTTGTGTCAAATACATGAATTAGAGTTCGCAAAAATGGAAACATTATGAAAATTTTTTGTTAATCATTCAAAGAATTTATTTTTTCATAAAAAGTAAGATTTTTACCAGACCAAATCAAGGTTCACTTCTAAGTTAACTTAATACTCTTGAGATTTTACATTTTAATTACAAAATCAATTTAATTACATTTGAAAAAGAATTTGATTCTAATAATTTGTATCATTGTTATTAGACTAATTTGATTAAACCACAAATTTGCAATTTCCGCGTTGAAACGCCTTTAAGCGATTGTACCCGCGAGGAATTTTTAAAAACCCCCGTTTTTTTCAAAACCTTCAATTTTTTTCTGAAACACAACATCAAGAAATTATTAAATAAAACATTAGAATATGACCACACCATTTTCTAAACCTACTGATGGCAGATTACGTCTTGGCTCTACTGCTCCCAACTTCCAAGCCGAAACTTCTAATGGACCAATTGATTTTTATTCTTATATTGGAACATCATGGTTAGTCCTATTTAGTCATCCAGATGATTTTACTCCAGTTTGTACAACTGAATTAGGAGCATTCGCCAAAATTCAAGATGAATTTACGGCAAGAAATACAAAATTATTAGGATTGAGTGCAAATACAACAGAACGTCATAAAGCTTGGATCAAAGATATCGATGAAATAACTGGTTCAACTTTAAGTTTTCCTATAATTGCTGATCCATCAAGAAAAATTGCTTTGTTATATGATCAAATTGATTATGAAGATGCTTCTAATGTTGATGATAAAGGAGTTCAACTAACTATTAGATCAATGTATATTATTGATCCAAATAAAAAAATTAGGTTAATAATTTCTTATCCAGCTTCTTGTGGAAGAAATACTGCAGAAGTCTTAAGAGTTTTAGATTCTTTACAAATTTCTGATAAATATAAAGTTACAACTCCAATCAATTGGATTCCTGGAGATAATGTTATTATTCATCCTTCAGTAAATGATGAAAAAGCTAAAGAATTATACCCAAATTATAGAACTATTAAACCATATTTAAGATTGACTTCTTTACCAGACGACGATGATGATGACAATGATAATTATTAGATATTCAAATTTTCAATCAAATCAGTCAACGCTTGAGTTTTTAAATTTTCGATTGAATTGTTATTATTACTATTATTATTATTATCTCTGTCAATTTTTTTTTCAACTTTATCGGTTTCAATTTGATTATTGTCTAACAATTTATTATCATTTTTTTTATCATTGATAATATCATTAATAATTTTCGGTAGTTTTTCCATTACTTGTCTTTTACCATTGTCAATTTTTTCGATTTCATTTTTGGTAATATTAACTTGATTTTGTAGCATCAAAATCAACGATTCTCTGGCTTGATGTGGTCTATATTCGTTCAATAAATGATGAATATTAATAATTATAATTCTTATTTGTTCTAATTTTTCAAGATAAATTGTTGGATTCTTTGACATTATTCCAATTAATTCAAGAAAATTAAGTAATAGTGATTTAAACAATTTTTTTAACCCTTCAATTCTTTTTAATGATGAATTAACATCTTCTTTAAGTTCTTCTTTATTTTCTTTAACATCTTCATCATATAGTTGAGTAACTTGCATTTCTTTCAATCCTGCCATTTTATCTTTAAAGAACCATGTAACTCCAAATAATTGATAAGTTGGTCCTTCTGGTGGTGACGGAGGTAGAAGAAATTGTAGCTCATTATTTGGATATTCTGTAATATTATTATTTTCAACTTTAGTGTCTTCACTAACTTCTTCTTCTTCTTCTTCTTCTTCTACTTTTTTGTTATTTTTTAAATCTTGACGAGTTTTAATCCAATCATTTACTCTGGAAATATTTTCTTTAGTAAAAAATTCAAAATATGGTGGCGGAGGGGGATATAAGTCCGAAATTTCTCCATCATTTGAGGCCATTTTTGTTAAATATTGATCAACTAAAGGGTTGTTTAAAATAATATTCTATCTTTGTGGTAAATTATTTAATTTCACCTGTCACGTGAGTATTTTTTGTTATTTTAATTATAAAACGTTATTACATACTTTGATTCGGGATTTTTTCAGGCTGGAAAACTGTTTTGTTATTCTTTTATTAATAACTAACTCTTAAATGGTATAAATCATTTCAATAATCTTGATAAATCAATTAATTTTATTATTTTAAACCAATTTTGGTTATGAACCCGGCACACGGGCAAATAAACCAAACAAAATTGAAATATTTAAAAACTTGAAAATTAATTCAAAGATAAACCCCCAAATTCAACAATAAATTTATAATGGGATCACAACCTTCAACTGAACAAGTCAAAGTGTTCACCCCGGCCACTCCGGTGCAATATGCTGATGAATTTCTCAAACAACTTGATAATTCTGAGGAAGTAAGTTTTTTTTTGTCATAAAGTTTTTTGAATTTATATTAACGAATTAAGTCAAATTATGCCAGATCTCAATTATCAGAAAAATTCATCGAAAAACAAGTCAATAAAAGACTTGAAAATTTAGAAAAAGAAGCTAAAGTTTCTTTGAATAACAAAATCAATTCAGAATTGAAATCAAATGATTTAGACTTAAAAATCAATGCTAATAAATTAGATGAAAAAATTGAATCATTGACAAATCAATTGAAAGAAATCAATTCTCATAAATTCTTTCAAGATCGAATTTCAAAAGAAAATAATGAAACTTTGAACAAAGCAAGAGAAAATGTTAGAAATTGCTTGAAAGTTAACTCAGATAAACCATTAAATTGTTGGGAAGAAGTGGAAAATTTTAAAGGATTAGTCAAAGAATTATAGGAAATATAGGAACGAACAATATATACATATTCATATAATAAAATTGTTAGACATGGTTGCCATTTTGTAAAATCAAAAACCTACTCTTATTATGAATGAAATTGAAATCCATGTGACAGATTATATTCTATAAATATCAAATACATTATAAATATCAAATACAAGTTTTATTATAATCTATTTAAATTTGTCTTAATTAACGTTCAAATTAACTTTATCTCGTGAATTTTTATCTGCCAAATCACGCTTAACTCTATTCCAAAGAGTTATGTCTTTGTTGAAAATAAAATCAACAATCGTATAAGACCAACTTTGTGTCTTTGGTAAAGGCTCATAAAATTCATTGGCAATTTTATTCAATTTGAATAACTTTGACCAAGCAATATATGGGAAATCATGATGTTCATTATGTAAACCCACATTCCAAGTGAATATATTCAAAATTCCATAATATGAATAAGTTTCTGGAGGGGGTACAACTTCATCTTCCATAACAGTTTTTATATATAAACTCTTCAGTTTCAAATACTCCCTAGTAGTTGGAGGATTCAAAATATAATGTTCAGAAATAAAATGTCCAGCACATGGGTGAATTGAACCAGCTAATAATGAACTAATTAAGAAATAATAAACAGAATTTTTCCCCCAATGAGTTATCATCAAATAATCAACAAAAACTTGTACCAAAATATTAAGTAAATGAATATTACTAAATTTGACCAGGGTAATAAACATTGGTCTTAATGCATAAAATAATAATTGAAAAGTTGCAAAAAATGCTTTACCAAATACATTTGACAAAAAAATTGCTTCAAAGTTGGTTGGCAAATCAGTATCAAATTTCACGTCTCCTAAAAATTTATGGTGTAATTGATGATATGGTTTAAAACTTGCAGAATATGGAATTCCAATTGGAATATTAGCAAAAATTGAATATAATTGATTATTTAACGGAGCTTTAAATGCCAAGTTATGTGACATTTCATGAATTGATAAAAAACAATTTTGATTACAGGTTGCTCCAATAACATAACTAATGAACAAAAATTTCCAACTAAGAATTGGAGTATTTCTTAAATAATAAGCCATAGATAACTGAAGCAGAACCACTGCAAAGATTATGTATTTTGTTAAAGGTTCCGGTCCGGTTAATTTGGAAACTTCTGGATGACGTTTAAGAATTTCTTTTCTTCGATAACTATGTGGTTCTTTCTTGTCAGTCCAATAGAAGTCATTCAATTTTCGAAGTTGTTTTATATCCGCCGGAGGGGCGGCAACATCGATATGTTGATTACTTGGTTTATGATGTATTGTCTCGGACATTTTGGTAATTATTTTGAATTGCGAATTAGTATTTTGAAGGAATAAAAATGGAATCAAAGTAAGAATAAATGGGATTTAATCTGATCTGATGTGAAAAGTGTGAAGAGTGTGAAAATTCCTTTAAAAACCCAGGCACGTGAATGGCGCAGTATGTAAATTACCATAATTTGATTTAAAATTTGATTTTCTGATTGAGATTGAAAGATCATTGTGAAATGGGAATGGTTACTTAGTATGGGAAAAAAGAGTTTATCTTACTTACTTGTTGTTACCTGTTTGTGCGAAATTTTTTGGTTTTAATTAATGAAATTTTGTAGATTTGAAAATCTAGAACATTTATTTTTGAGTAAACATCATGTTGAATTAATAATACTTGACAAATTTTAATAACATTTATGATTCAAAATTTCTGATATTGAAATCTGCAAGCAATTGTGTCGTTAATCAAACGGTCTGGAACAGTATTAGTATGTCATTTTTGACAATAAGAGATCACTAACTTATTTATTTTTGAAGTTTTAATATTATTTTCAATGAGAATAAATCCTACCAAAGCTCTATATTGAAAGAGTATAAATTGTTACTTAAATTTCAATGTGATTTGTATTAGGAGGTTTCAAACACTTAGAAATTGAGAAAATTTGATTTTTCCTTCTTTTAATTAATTTGTTTTCCACAGCACATTGCACTTCTTGTGTGTAGAGCTGAACTTTTTCTACTATGGTCAATTTTTTCGTAAAAGGGCTATTTTTTATGGCTTTTTTGGACTCCTCAGTTTACTACTAATTTATATAGTTGAATAATTGTTATTAGTTTATTGGTAAGAAATTATCAATTTTTTTCATTTTAATAAAATTGATTTCAATGAATTGAGATTGTTATTATTATGATACCCTTTCAAGCACTTTTGTTTGATAGTCAATCATAGTAAGTCAATAACTTTATATATTTAACTGACTTTATTTATTAAAAAAAAAAAGTCATATTTGTATGTTGCCTTGTTTGATTTAGAGCTTCTAAATCCGGAAAAACTCATTTGATTCAAATGATTGCAGAGGATTTATTATAAACCAATGTCATTTCAAATTGAATTATTGTAATTTACAAACATGTAATAACAATTTTTATCAATTAATTGATTGACATTAATACAAAGGTTTGTTTTAAAGAGGAAAAATTTATCTTTTCAACACATTTGTTAACGTCTATTGGCGATTAATAAAAAAGCAATGTTGTTACTGATAAACCTATATTTTTTGTTTGTGAATTTAATACAATTCAATAATATCAACATATTCACTTATTTTTTTGAGAAAACCTTTAAAATTGATCAAAATTGATCATAAATAGGACTTCAAAAAGTTAAAAAACCCATTTGAACTTTAAATGTTCTATGAAAAGAATGGAAAGTCCAGAAAACACAGTACTAATTAAACCATGTTTTCACAATATCCACATTTTTCCTTATAGTTGCAAAATCATTTTCAAAACCTCCAAAACGCACACTCGTGTCAGAAAAATTAGTAAACAAAAAACAAAAACAAAACCACAAAATAAACAAACAACTCAATCAATGCTACCTAATCGACTGACAGTGTTTGGAAATAACCGTCAGTATATTACAGGCTCCCCCATAAAGAATTTGGGATCTCCTATGAGGAAGGCCTCAACTTTTGATATTGAACAAAATCAAAAATTAATGGATTATTATAATAAAGAAATCCCCATAAAAGAGACTGAATTATTCGAAATATTACAATCAATACAAAAGTCTAACGATGAGTTGAGTTTATATTACGGAGAGAATGTTTTATTGAAGAAAAAAAAATCATCGTTACAAAAACAAATCAAAAATTTATTAAAAGAAATGGAAATTATTGAAATTAAATTAAATGAAAAAAATCAAAAAATCAACGAAGAATTAGAAGATGAATTAAATGAATATAAAAAAAAATTCAAAGAGATCAAGTTTCAGATCATTAAAGAATTAGAAGTTTCCAAAAAAAATTATCAAGAAAAATTAAATAAGTTAATAGAAATTAAATCAAAAAATTATCAAGATGAAATCAAT
Source organism: Saccharomycopsis sp. FM-2023a (assembly GCA_037355385.1). Lineage (NCBI taxonomy): Eukaryota > Fungi > Ascomycota > Saccharomycetes > Ascoideales > Saccharomycopsidaceae > Saccharomycopsis > Saccharomycopsis sp. FM-2023a. The sequence goes on from JBAKFZ010000044.1 coordinate 9,480, forward strand.
TTATTGATTAAAGATAATGAAAAGATTCAAAATGATACGAAAAACTATAATAAAGAAAAGTTGATAATTTATAATAAAAGACAAAATGAATTAAATGATTTGTTAAAATTAAAAATTGAAGGATTTTCAACAACGTTAAAAAATGCAAATGATAAATTGATTGAAAAAGAACTTTTACTTACAAATATCAATGATAGTTACACAAATTTATTAAAATCATCACAAGATCAAATCAATAATCTACAAAAAATTGAGCAAACTATATCAAATTTACAATACAATACTGAAAACATTTCAAAAAATTTGAATAATATAACTGATGAAAAATCAATGTTACTGAAAAGAAATCAAGATAAGTTAAAACAACTCAAAGAATTAGAAAAAAAGTTCAATGAAAAAAAATTAGTTGAGAAAAATTTACAAGGGAAACTAAATGATGAAAGTCTAATCAAAAGTAAGATTTTAATATCTATTACTGAATTATTGAAAAAAAAACCGGTTTATTTGAATTTAAAAATTGATCATACGATGGAAAAAAACGTTAACGGGTTTGAAAAACTAAGTTACTTACAAAAAGACTACTGGTTTCTTAAAATCTTTGAAACAAACTTTTTTAATAGTTTACTAATGATTTTGAAAAATCATAATAAATCAAATTCAAATAGTTTGGTTATATTTGGTGATTATTTGGAGATTAATGTATTATCACAATTCAATCCAAATAGCAATTGTCAATTATTAAAAATAGCTGAAAATCTTGAAGATTTATTAATTGAAGAAAATTCAATGGAGAAAGATTTAGTGATTAGTTTAAAAGAAAAAATACAAATAAACTCACAAATTAAGTCCATTGGAAAGGTAAAGTATAATGATAAAATCAATAGTTTGCTAATAATTTACGAAAATGAGAAGATTTATTACATTTTGAACTTAATTCATCAAAAAATTGATCTCAAGAGTAATAAATTAATCAATAAAGTTTTGAAACATTTATATGAAAATACGTTCAGTTTAACTGGTTTTAATTTGAGTGAATTGGATGAAGATTTATTAAATTTGAGTCAAATAATTTTCAAAAATTAATAAGTACACAAGTTAGTTCTTGCGGTATTACGATGAAATTAGTTAATTGTAGAGTTGATTCATGATGATTATCAAAAAGATAAGAATTGTTAATATTAGTCTTTAGCTCAACCTTGTAATAGGAAAAGAATTTGACTATAACGAATATCATAAACTAATGAGATTCAAGTTCCAAGCTAACGATGCTTACAAGTTATTTTGATTAGTATAATTAAGACTTTCTAGTTAGGTTATAAATAGCCATCTTTGATTTTTATACCTCACTATATTGTTTCCAAAATTCATGATTTTTAAAAACCTCAATGTTCATTTCTTTAATCATAGTTTTATGATTTTCCAAATCCAAATAATATATTTTCTGTAAATTTAAATCATTAATCACATAATTAAAGGTTTTATCATAATTTAAACCTACTTGTTTAATAGCATGAGAATCATCACTTAAACAAAATCTTCCATCTCCAAATTCAACAATAGCCAATGCAATTTCTAATGAAGGATATGCAGTGTTCCAGCCTTTTCTATAACTAGCACTATTCAATTCAAATAATCCTTTATAACTTTTAACAAATTTTATATTTCTGATAATTTTCTCCCAAATTTTGGGCCAGTATTTTAATAAATTTAACTTTTTGACAGAAATTCCAGTTTTGGAATCTATTATTGAATCATCACACATTAAGTAAATTAAATCAAAATGACCAACCACTAAAGGTTTCAATTTTCTTAACATTAAATATTGTAATTCAAAATATTCATCAAATAGTTCATAAATTGAATTATTACAAACTTTAATAGCTTCATTATAACAAGATTTATCAAAGTCGATAGGAATGGATTTGACAAAATGAATTGATCCTACAAACATATCAAATTGATAATTCTTAAGAATTTCTAATGAGTAATCAATATGTTCTTCATCAATTGCTTCTGATTCAAATCCTACTAGAATTTTTGTATTTGATTTACTATTTTTTTGAATTTCTTTGGCGTGTTTATAATAATCATCGAAATTTTTTTTCAAATCGTCAGTATTATATTCTTTGTCATTCTCTTCTGGATATAAATATTTGTTATTTAATCTCGGTTGATGTTCCGTTAAGCAAAAAGTATCAAATTTCATTTCAATTACCCTAGCAACGATTGTATCTAAAGTGTCAGTGGCATGGGAGACGTAGTCCCCACTGTGAGAATGATGAGAATGCATTAGTTGTTGAGAATGTTTGAATATACTTCATAATAATATGATTCATTTTGATGTTTTTTGAGATTTCAAAGAAGCAAAACTGTTCTGACACTTGCAGATTATTGCATTCTCATCTTTCAAATTTTTTTTTTTTTCTCTGAAAATTTTAAAAAAATTTTGAAATTTATAAACATTAAACTTATAATTATTCAATCCTTGACAGAATTTAGAAATTAAAATATTATCGAAATGAGTTCGATCAAGAGATTAAAATTATCTAATGATATCGAAAAATTCAAAAAACAAAAATTAACCGTCAATGATATTGATTCAACTACTAATTTATCAAAATGTTTTCATAAAATTAAATCAAAAATGTATATATCATTATCTCCAAAATTCTTAAATAACCCCATTGAAGGAATCAAGCAACAACATTTAGATCCACTTCTTATGACTTATTTTAATGATGCTAAAGGAGTAATTTTGTCTTATTCAAATATTGAATTTCTGAAAAGAAATCTATCAGATGATGGACAACTATTAGGTACCATTAAATTCGATACTCCTTTTGCCTTTTTGTGGATTTCGGTGGAATTATTAGTTTGGAGACCAGTGGTAGGCGATTTAATTAAAGGATTTATCTATATGCAAACACCGTCACATCTTGGATTACTTGTTCATGATACTTTTAATGCTAATATTAAAAAATATTATATTCCAGATAATTGGGAATTTGTTCCCGTTGCCGATGACGAAGCAGTGGAAGATGTAGAAGATGAAAATAATGAAAATAACAACAATAATAATAACACCAATGTTAAATCACTAGGTTATTGGATTGATGAAAATGGGGTCAAAGTCGAAGGAGATTTACAATTTACAGTTAGAGCCATTCATTCTGCTGGGAAATTTGTTAGTATTGAAGGAACTTTGATCAAAAATAATAATAATATTAATGATAATGTAATTGTTAATTCTCATAAAAAATTCATTGATTTTGATGAAGAATATCAAGATACTTCTTTAACAGTTATTCCTGAACCAGTCAAAGAAGATCTTGATGATTTGATTCCTAAATATGATGATAATGATGATTCAGATGATGAAAAAATCATTGCTCAAGCAGATTCTAGTGAAGATGAAGAAGATAATGATTAAAAGTTTTATTGTATTTTAGTTGTTTAATTTTAAAATTACAAATAGTTAATTAATAAATTATTATTGATCAAATATATTATTGTAAAAAAGCTAGGTAATCAAATTCAATTCAACAGACCAGTGTTAATTGTTTAAATTGTGAAAAAAAGTATAAGCGTTTAAATTTGTTTGAAAAAAAAAACTTCTTATAAAGAGTTTAATTGATCAGTAATTTCGTCCAATTCTTCTTTAGCTTTAAGATACTTGGCATTTAATTCTTCATTTTTAGTTTCTAATTCTTCTTTTTCTTTTTCAAGACTAGTAACTTTTTTTTCTAAAGTTTCTGCCTTAACATCGATATCACTAAATTTTTCTTTAGTGATTTTATATTCTTCTTCAATTTTTTCTAATTCACTTTCTAAAGTTTCATTTTTAGTGGTCAAAGATTTGATCAAGTTTTCTTTTTCTAATAATTCTTGTTCTAAAGATTTATTAGATTCCTTGATGGTATCATGTTTTTCTTGCCATTCTTCACTGGCAAGTTTTAAATTTTGAATCTTTTCCTTTAACTTATCCATGATTGATTGATTGTTTGGTGGGAATTGATGGAAGAAGAGAAGAAGAAAGGGAAAGAAAAAAATTTATTGCCTCGTTTTTTTTTTGTGTTTTTTAGTGAATGATTTGCAGTTTTAAATGTGTTGATTTGCACTTTAGCAAATCAGCTTACGTGTTAAATCTGGCTCGTGGGCGAAACTCCCAACATTACACTGGTTTTATAAATTCAATGTTATATTACAATTAATTACAGGTTTTATATTGATTGTCTCTTCAAAGCAAACAATTTCTTTTCTGGACTTCCCTTTTTACTCAAAAGTTTGAATTTGTTCTTGAGAGAATTTCTTTTAATTATAGAATCTCTTCGATTTTCCTCCATAACATTTTCAAAACTTTTTTCCCGTTTATATAAAGGAGATCTATGATAGTTTTCTGACCCATGTTCATAAGTCAAATAATCAATGGTGTTAGAATGTGTGACTTTTGTTTCTAATTCACTATCATTATTGAATTGAGAAATTTTTCTCAAATCGGGGGTAAAAGTATGAACAAATTTAATTCCAATGGAAGTAGTACTAGAATCTTGACGAGTGTGTAAATTTTCAATTGATTCAGTAGTAGCAGTGTTTTTATTTTCTAAACTTTTATCAGAATCAATAGAAATATCCGTAGTGGTGGTGGAAACGTTTCCATTTAATTGATCATATGCTTCTTTATTAATTTTTTTGTTTCTATCTAATGACCAACGCGAAATCCTTGGAATATCAATACTTGATTTTTTAGAGTCTTCTTTTTTCTTTGATAAACTGTAATCAATACTAGGAGAATCATTATGTGGTTTTTTAAATAACATAAAGCTTCTTCGATTTCTTTTAACTTCCAGACTATTCTTTGATTCTGGTGAGTTTGATCTTTCTTTTGAGCTGTTAATCTCAGAATTCTTAAAAATTGCACTAAATGGATCCGCTACCAATAAACTAGGTAACTCTGGATTTGAACCACTTTCAAGACTAACCGGAGAAGCCATAATTGGTTCCAAATTTTCATTATCATCTTTGAGTTCACTAGTATCTTGAACCAACGAAACATTAGAGCTGGCTTTTAAAGGCATTAAAACCGGAAATCCAAAAGCATCTGGGGATAAAACTTTTTTCGCTGATTTTTTCAAAGTAGTGATATCAGAAAATGATTTGACGAATAAGTCATTAACACTAATAGATTTACCTTCATCTTTGAAAGAAGTCTCATCAATTGTGCTTACTTTACTGGTATTACCATGATTGGCCGTTGATTTATTAGCACTATTTGATCTTGATCTAACTTCGTTTGAATCTCTTGTAATATCTAAACTATTATCTCGACTATTATTAACTAATTTACTTAAGGTGGTAAAACTATTTCTATTGGAATTTTTTAAAAATCCTTTAAAAGAATTTCTTCTATGTCTTTCAGTAGGAGTTTCTTTACTTAATTCTCCAATTATCAGATTTGGGCCCGATAATGATCCGACAGATTTGCTATGTTGTCTTCTCAAAATATTTGTTTTTGGAATTGGTTTGATTTCGTTAATTTCGGGACTAGCAGGGGTTAGTTGAATAACCGGGATTTTAGGAACAATCAATTTATCATTTGATGATTGAAACTTCACTTTTTTATTAGGAATGTCGTTATGAACAATTCTTTTTGTAAATTTATAATAAATTAACCAAAATAAATTAATGATCAAATTAAATAACAATCCAATTATTGATAAGCAAGTATTGAAGAAAGATGAAAAATTGCTTCTTTCTTTATATCTTGAAATTAAATATTCCACATATAAATTATGATGAATTTTTTCGATTGATTTCGGATAACTTTTTTCACGTTTTTCATACTTTTTCTCTAATGATTTAATATCTTTAGTTATTGAAGATAATTCATTGAAGTATCCGTGAAAAAAATGATGAAATAAAGGTAATGAATTTCTGAAAATTCTTTGATGAAAAAGTAATCGATTATTATTAAACCCAAAAAGCATATTTAAAAACTTTAACATAAATTGATGGTTTAATCTTAAAAGTTTTTCAAAGAAATCCTCAAATATCACATTGAAATATTTTTGATTGGTATTATGATTGTCATTTTCTTTTTTAATAACTGTTTCTTTTGAGACAATCAAAGGCTGAATAAACTGGTTAAAAATGATAATATAACCTTGAGTATAAGGATTGAACAACCATAGTTTGGCAAATGTTACTAATATTTCCTCTTCAGAACAAGGACTAACCAAAATTTTCTCTAAATTAGTGATCAATAAAAGAATTATAAGAAGCTTAATCCAGGATTTGAGAAGACGTCGATCATTGCTATTAAGAACTTTGAACGTCATGAGCACCGGGGCCCCCAGACTGACGATATAACAAAGTCCATTGATCCAGAAGGGTCGTTGGTCCATGATTCACTCAGTTTTAATGGACAAACAGAGCAATTCAAAAACACTTCAAAAATAAAAGAATCGCGGGAAATAATTATTGAAGCAATTTTATTTGATTTTCCATCACGCTAAAAAAAGTTCCACCGGTTCTACCATATGTTCAAGCTTTTTACGGGTCTTCATGGCCTTAAATGGGCCGCTTCCCGAGGGTTCCAGCCTTCTAAAAAGTTATTAACCGTTAAACCCTCCACAATTTTTGCCTCGTCGTTGCTTATAGCCAGTTATTGGAGCTTTAACAACTTCAAATTCATCACTGCCGATTCTCTTTTCTTCAAGCAAGACACTATTGATATTGACAATGCAGTCAGTCCATTTCCTACTTCTGTTAAGTCTCCTGATGATTCCAAGCTTGAGTATTCTTTACTTGGACATGGGATTAGAAAAGTGACATTTCTTGGATTCAAAGTCTATGCTTTGGGAATTTATATTGCTAATGAAGATGTTGCAAAGATTCCCAAAGTTTTAAATTCTCATTATCTTTCTCAAGTATTTGTGGATAAACATGATCCTGCTAAGAGTCATCAAGAAAATTTGCAACTTGCTTTAAATGATTCTAAAACCAGTGATATTCTAGTTAATAATCTACTTGACTCTAACATTCGTTTCTTGGTAAGAATTGCTCCAGTTAGAGACACTGATTTCAATCATTTAAGAGATGGTTTTGTGAAATCGTGTATTAGAAATAACTATGTTAAGACCCAAAATGCAGAAAAATTAAACGAAGGAATTGATGAAATTCGACAAATTTTCAAATTACATCGTTCAAAATGTCCCAAAAATCATGTATTTATAGTGGAAACTGATCAAATTGGTCATACTTCTTTTTATTATGAAGATTATGGTAAACAACCAGAAAAAAGAGTTGTTGAAAATCAATTGTATTTAGGAACTGTGAATGAAACTGTTATTAGTAAAGCTTTATTACTTAACTATTTCACTAATAATAATCCTATTAGTAAAGGAGCCAGAGACATTTGTATTGATGAAATTGTTCGTTTAGTATGAGTAACTGAATAATTCTAAATAGAATTAACTTAAGTAAGTGAAACTTTTGTAAGCAAATCAGTATTTGAAATTGTGAGTTGTAACGCCTTCCCGACAACTAAAAAAATCTTAATGAGTATATACAACCTACAAAAGCTTAATGTTTTTTATAATTAACAGCGTTAATTTTGCTAAATATATCGGTTTTACCACGGTCACGATTGGTAGCTTCTATGTTCTGATGACATCTCCGTTTAATCCAAAATTTGAAAAGCAATGATTGACTATTTGCGGTGTGTTTATGAGTGTTAGACTTTTCGTATAATTGATAGTAAACTAAATGAGTAACAATATTACAGTTAAATACTACTATATATAGTAAAACATGTAGTGTATTAGAACTCTGATTTATTGAAGTCTGGAATACATTTGACAGGCGCTGAGCTTTTTACATTTCCTTGATTTATTTGATTCGAACACCCAAATTCAACATTATCGAGTTATTTGATAATCAACAGCCATGAAATGTAAAAGAGGAGTTCCAGAACCATTCCATTTTCATCAAATAAGTTTGCAAAAATACATAATATCAGCACACGCGCTCCTTTTGACATCATAAATGATTTCTTAGAGCTCAATCGAAAATTGTACAGTTTAATTACTTACTAGAAAAAGAATATTTCAAAGTGGCCGTAGAAAACACTGCAACTTCAGTAAGTGAGAGAAGAAAAGAGTTTCAGAATATGAATTGATTCAAGTGGTACTTAAAAACAACGATTAGTTGATAGTGAGCTGGAAGGGCAGTCAAAAGCAAAACAAATTGAGCTTGAAAAGTCTCAATTGTCAAAAATTCAATACGGATATGAGGATTGACTGATGTTTACAAAGACATTATTGAGAAAGTTAGAAAATATCAGGACAAGTTAGCTTAAGTAAAAATTGTGAAAAGTTACAAAATTAACAAAAGAAAAGAGCTAGTATTAATAGTTGGGTACAGATACAGATTCATTTTCAAAATGACACAATCAAAGTTTTGAAATTTTTTCATTGACAGAATTATCACTTTGTAAACTCAATCCAGCAACGATTTGAGATTTAGTGACGATTTTATTTCTCAATTCTCCATTTTCAAATAACCAATCAGCATTATTTGATAATTCATTAATCAAACAACCAACCAATGAATCACCAGCCCCAGTGACGTTTTTTATATTTGAAATCTTTTCAGGAATTTCAAAATATTCAATCAAGACACCTAATTGATTATTTTCATTGATTGTTTTGCCTTTACAGGTTATTGTTAAATTTGGTTTTTCATCATTCAGTTCAAGTTTATCTTTGAATTGTTGGATCTTTGTGGTTAGATTTATAATTAAAATTCCATTTTCTCCACATTTGATAATCAATGAAGGGATGTAAGGTAATAACTTGAATGATTGTTGTAAAATCCCTTTTTCAATGATTTTTCTTATAAACATATTGTTAAGTCCATCAAGTTTATTTCTAAATTCTGAATTAATTCCCATTGCATCTAATATTGGAAACCATAGATTAATATCAAATAATTCATCATTATCTAATTCATTATGAATTTCTCTTAATTCTTCCATTGTGGGAGTAGCAAGAATTAATCCACTCATATTTGAATACTTTCCATTAATCAAATTTTCCAAATGATTATTATTAAAGATAAAGTTTGTTGGATTAGATTTAATAACTTTGGAAATTTTTTTACATTTAATTGATGATGTTGGCTCAAATATCACTTTACTACCAATTCCAAATGCAGTTTTAATAACTTTATTCATTGATGAAATCCCAATATTACCATCAATTAAAGTAATTTTGGGATTAGCTTGTTTGAATTTTTCAATTAATAAATCATCTTGAAAATTCTCAGCAATTTTCATATCCGCGCAAGCAATGATTAAATCTCCCTTTTTATCATGAATCGAAATATATTTGCCGCTTTTAAATTCAGGATTTTCGATTAATCCTTCAGTATCAAAATTTTTTTCTTTGAATTCATTCAGTATTATTTTGCCAAATTCATCTTTACCAACCTGACTAATTAATCTAATTTTTTTATCCTTTGATAATAAATTGGTTGCTAAAAACACATTATAAGCAACCCCACCAATTGAAGTGTTAGAAGATCCTGGATTAGAATCTCCTAAATGAACTTTATCAAGAGTTAATTGACATATCAAATCAATAGCCACTGATCCAATAATTACAATGTCTACCAGTGTTGTTTTTAATGATTCCATTTTTAAACTTGCCTTATCAATTTTTGTGGAAACTTTGTTCATAATTGGTTGATATACCTTACCGTTCTTTAAAGTTAGTAATGTTTACTATAAGTATTAAGAAAGAGAAAAACTCACCCACATACCTCTAATTTTGATAATTCTACTGCAATTCCAGCAGCAATTTTAGCATTATTAAAAACTACTTGTAAATTAGTATCTACACTGGAACCTTTTGTTAAGTTGGCAATTTTGGATAATAAAAATGGAGTCAAATCTTTACCTTTAATTCTTAAATTACTAGCTTCTTCTTCAGCTTCATTAATGATATTATTGATATAATTTGAATCCATTGAATATTCTTTTGGAGGAGGAGCACAAAATAAATAACCACTATTCAAATTGAGTAAATCGATTCCATTATAAACAATTTCTGCAGCTTCTTTAACAGTTTGAAAATTATATGGAGATTTAATTCCACTATCTTGAGTGAAAAATCCTGGAATGTTTGTTCCTTGAGGTCCAAAAGTAGAAACAAAACAACCTTGAGTTTCTAAATATTCAATAGTTTTGGGAACATCAAGAATGGATTTTGGTCCAGCACAAACTACAGCCATTTTCGTTCTTCCTAATTCTGTTAAATCAGCACTAACGTCAAATGTAGTCTCTGCTCCTTTATGAACTCCTCCTAAACCTCCAGTGGCAAATACTTTAATTCCCAATTTTTCTGCCACAATCATGGTAGCTGATACTGTGGTTCCTCCATTGATCTTATTAGCCATTGTATAACCAATATCTCTTCTGGAGACCTTATTCACATTTTTGTTTTGAGCCAAAGCTTCAATTTCCAAAGTTTTTAATCCGACACTTGGTTTTCCATTTATAAAAGCCACTGTGGCCGGAACAGCTCCATTTGATCTGATCACTTCTTCCACTTTAAAGGCCATTTCGGCGTTTTTAGGGTACGGTAAACCATGGGTGATGATGGTGGATTCAAGGGCCACAATTGGTTGTTTGTTATTTAATGCATTTTGAATTTCTTCGGAGAACTGAATAGAAAAGGTTCGATATTGTTTCGAACTTCTAATCAGTCGTCTTATCAGAGATTTTGCAAACATTAAGGGTATTATTATGGGTTGTATCGTTATCTGTTTCTAAAAAAAACTTGTGATTTTTTTCTGGTTTTTTTGTCATTTTTTACAGTGTAAATTAACTTTTTTATATATTACATTAATACAAATTATACCATATTACATCATAAATCATTTAAAAAATTATCAAAAACCCATCATAATTGAATATAAGTCTCCATGATTGGTTTTTTTTCCAAAAGTTCCTGTAGTTCCTTCTCATTCTCTCCGTAATTATCTTGAGTTATTTTTAATACTTTTTTGATCAAATCGTTTATAGTTTTTGAAGGAGTTTCCACTTCTTTATTATATCTTTCAATAAATGTTACCAATCCCGATATTAAATCATATTTATAACTACTAATTCTAGCTGATGAATAGTCAAGTAAACTTATTAAAAATCCAAATAAATTTTCTAAAAAATCATTATTTATAGAAACAAATATTAAACTATCAGTTAAAATTGGTAAGACAAAAACCCATAAATATTTTCTTAATAATAAGACATTTTTAGTTTTTAATTTTTCACAAACAATTGACATTATTAATAAATAAATTTCATAAATTCGAATCTTTTCTAAAATTGACAAATTTATTAGTAAACTAATTTTATTAAAAATTTCTTCATCAATTAACTTTATATAATCATCTTCATCGAAACATATTTCAATTAATCTTATCATGGATAAATAACTAAATTTCAAAATTTTTATTGACTCATTAATGGGAGTTAAAGGAGGTAAATAAGCAAAGCCAATTTCTAACAGTTTTTTGAATTCTTCATTTAACCCCGATTTGATCAAGTAGTTGTTTTTTTCCAAGACACTCAAAACAATATTTAGACATTTACAACCAATTATTTTGATCCAATAATCAGAATCATCAAAAATTTTTAATAAAATCAGAATATGTAACGACCAATGATTTCTTAGATTTTTTTCATTTTTAATGAAGTTTTTTAAATAATAAAAATAAAATGATAAACTTTTTAAATTTTCCAAGTTTTTTTTCCATTCTTCTCGTATTTCGTATGGTGTATTATTTAGATTATAACCTAGTTGTGGTTTTATTCCTATAGTTTTTGATGATTTTGACAACTTTGAAAATTTTTGTTGAATATCATTTAATAGTTCTTCTTCATTGATTTTAATTGTTGAATTATCAAGAATTTGTCTAGATTTTTTGGTTATATACTCATTTGTCCAAGGAGTATCTTCAAGATAATAACCGATCAAATATGTTATATCATAGATTGAACAACTATTTTCATGATTCCTGAGTAAATCATTGATTCTTTTATTAGCTATTACCTTTGATTCCTCATAATCAATTTTCATAATTCATCAAAAAAAGATTATATTTAAGGGATTTTCAAAAAATTATTCAATATTTTGGCGATATTTTTATTGTGAGAAAAAAGTCAGCTGACCATTTCTTTTTCTCTAAAACTATGTCAGGTGACGAACTCACCCAAATTTGGATTTTTGCAATTGCTCTTTTGGGTCTCGTATTTGGTTTGGCCGTATTTCCATATTACAATTAACGTCTTTTTATTTTTTTCAATAATTTGAAATATTTGAATTATTTATAATATTTCACATTGAAATTAAAATTTTTTGACTTTATTCATTCAAATTAGGAAAATCCAACAATTGTTCACATTGTCCCACCATTTTATAGACAGGTCTTTTAACAATACAAATCAAAGCGTTATTTGTATGTGGGCTATTTATAGGTTAGTCACCTGTCCGGATTGGGTCATTATAATTCAGTATCTACGCAACTGACACTCCACTTGCAGATCTAGCTATAAAAGCTTCAAGTCTCTTGAAAAAATTTTCACAATTTCTCAAATACTAAAACAATTTTATTAACAAATAATTCTCACAAAAAATGAATGTCGATAGTGCTATTGGTTCTTATCTCTCTGATCTTTCGAGTGATGTTGATTATCTTCAAACTGCTTCTGCTACTGATTTATCTGGTAATGAGATTAGTGCTATTGCTGTAGACTACAGTGCTTTTGCTAGCCATTCAAAAGATCTTGCTGCTTATGCTTCTGTTCTTTACAGTGTGCAAACCGACACTGATTTGCCAGATTCTTTATACGATCAAGTTCTTTCTTCTGCTTCAAGTAGTTTTATTAAAACTCTTGGTTTTACTCCATCTGATATTGAATATGATGATTATAGTAGTGATGAAGAAGAAGATGATGATGATGATAATAATAATGATTCTGATTTTTATGCTACTAAAACTGATTTTTATCATGATGATACTTCTGATTTTTATGCTACTAACACTGGTTACTATGATGATGATACTTCAACTGCCACTGCTACTAATGGTATAAGGGTAATTTATACTGGTGCTTCTACTCATAACTCCACCATTTCTTCATCTAATTATAATTCTGTTACTTCTTCAGCTACAATTTCCACAACTAAGAAGGCGGAAAGCTCCAGTACTGATGATACTACTAGTACCGATGATGATTCTTCTAGTACCGAAGAATCTTCTTCAACCAAGTTGTCATCTTCAAGTAAAACTTCTTCGTCTTCATCTTCATCTTCATCTTCATCTCAATCTTCAAGTGCTTTTGGTATTGTTGATAATGTCAATTCTTTTGGTATTTCCGCTGGAATTGCTGGAGCAATCCTTGCTTTACTTTAAAAAATTTTTATATAGTCTATTAATTTACTCTACTTAGTTTTTATAACTCTTACTTAAGTTGTTCAAAAATAATCGAAAAGTTGTTGTTGGTGTTTCATGTAATGATAAATGGTATATAAATTTAATAGGACAAAACAATTAATTTGATAACTCAGTCAAAGTTCAACTCAAACATTTAAATGTTTCCTTAATCAAAATTTGCAACATTTTATTGTTTTGTTGCTGAAAATTAGTTTCCTCATTATTGTCATATTAAAGCATTCAAAATCAAGGGTACTTGATAGTAAGTATGTCAAAAGTGGGTTTAGATGGATCGTTGAGATTTGCTTCTAGTAGTTTTTACAATGCTTTAGGTTTTACTTCAACTATTTTTGGGTTTGATAATATTCAAAATTGTAATAATGATGATGACTAATATGATGATGATACTTCTGAGTTTATGCTACTAATACTGATGAATGTAATGATTATATTGTAGCTGCAACTAATTCCAATTTGGGGGTGCTTATGGTGCTTCTACTCAAAGTTCCACCATTTTTGCATCTATTTTTGGTTTTGTTACTTCCTCAACAACAATTTCCACCAGTGAAAAAGATCCCAATAGTGACGATACTACTAGCACCGATGATGATTCCTCTAGTTCAATCAAATCATCTACAATCTTCATCTTCAATTATAGCTCTTTTATCTTCACTAAAAATTCATCTTTAACTGAATCTTCTTCATCATCTGAGTCTTCAAGTGCTTTTGGTACCATTAGCAGTATGTATTCATTGGGACTTCTGCTGGAATTGCTGGTGTAATTCTTGCTTTGTCATGATAATTTCTCATTTGTCTGATTAATTTTTTCATTATTTAAATTTTACTCTTATATAATATTAATTGCTGAATATAAGTCTCTGAAATATCGAGAAAGCTTTTTAACATCAAATAAAGCAGCCGTTTAAAAATCGTGGGGAGGTATTTTATCAATACAATAATTCAAAAAATTACAATTTAGAACACACGATTCAAAACTTTGCATAAATAAGGAAGATCATACTGATTTCTTGCTAAGTTCAAGACAGCAAGAACTAAACTAGTTGATATGGTTACAAAACTGAACCGCTCATGGGCTGTGATATGTAAGTCAATCAAAAGAAAAGCTTACTGTAGTGAAGAATTTTGTCACAAAAACAAATATCTGCATGTTGAAGAACCACAAAACCAAAATTTGCTAAAATTGATTATTGATTCATTCTTGAGACCAAAATTTACAGATCTCGTAAATCATTAGTTTTAGTATTTACAAGTTTGACATAAATTACAACAGTTTAGCAATTAATACAAAAACATTTGATAAAAATCGGCATTTAAATAACGAAGAGATAAATAGTAAGAAAACCCTAAGAAAAATGTAACTATACCAGAACCACAACAACAACAAAAAAACAAAAAAAATAACTTGTAAGAATGAATTCTTAAAACTGATAAATAAACCTTGGATTTTTATCTCCTTCGATGATTTTTTGATTTTCTGAAAGTTCTTCAAATCTATCAATGTATTCTTTTTTACCTTTTGCTTTATTTTTAAAATACAACAAAGCTCCATATGCCGAAACCAAAGTGACTGAGGCAGCTACTAATCCAACTCCTCCTCTAGAGGATTTTCTGAACATCGTATTATCATTTTTTAACATGAAAGTCCCATAAACTCCTCCCACATCAAAAGCAGCCATAATTAATGATGTTCCCACACTTCTTCTTAAATGACCATTCAAATTATAAACTGCTAACCCTTGAAATAATGGATATGCAGTAAATAATCCAATAATAAACATATACGCCCCACTATCGAGAAGTTTCTCGGTGGTGTGTTCCGCTTTAAAAAATGCAATGATCCCATACATTGCACAACATAAATTAAGCAACACAATCCAAAAAGTATTGCCAATAAAATCACAGATGTAACCAAAGATGATCACAGAGCCAGTAGCACCAATCCAACCCCAACTACTTTTTATTAATCCCACAGTTTTACCATGGAATTCATAATAGAAGAACGGTTCTAAAAAGGTAATATTATAACAGACTCCACCAAGGAAAATACTAGTAATAGCTGGAACCCAAACCATTGGATCGATGATTGTTTTTAAAACATCTCTAGGAGTGAACCTAGTATTATAACCGGATTT
Organism: Saccharomycopsis sp. FM-2023a; assembly: GCA_037355385.1. Lineage (NCBI taxonomy): Eukaryota > Fungi > Ascomycota > Saccharomycetes > Ascoideales > Saccharomycopsidaceae > Saccharomycopsis > Saccharomycopsis sp. FM-2023a. Next base: position 25,130 of record JBAKFZ010000044.1, read on the forward strand.
CCCATACAAAATTTCCAATCTTTTGATAATATAAAGGGTTTCATAATCTTGAAGAAATCTATTACCTTCAGGGAAATCGGGCATTAAAAAGAAAACAACAATTGCACTGAACATGGTTAATGAGCCATTAATGATTAGCATTAATTGCCAAATCTCGTATTGACTACCTTTATAATGCATAAGTAATCCATAAGCAATCATATTATTGAAGAAAACCGCAAAAGCAGAAGAAGAATAAATCAATCCTACTCTTTTTTGTACTTCCCCTTGAGAATAATAAGACATCAATAAGAAAATCATTGAAGTATCAGTGCCAGCTTGAAATAATCCGTGTAAAAATTCACAAGCAATTAATTGTGAATAATTGTTGATGTACCCTTGACCAATCAACACCGCCCCATAAAACAAAGTCGAAGCACTAATCCAAAAATGAGGTCTAACGTATCTCAAAATTAAATTTGAAAATGATTGAAACACTACATAAGGAGTGAAAAAAGTAGCTACTGCCGCAAAATATTGAGTAAAAGTCATATCAATATGTGTTCCCATTCCTTCAAGAAATAACAAACTAAAATTACTCCGATTCACATTAGCAATGAAGAAAATGAGCCAAATTGGTAAGGCCACACAAAGATCAAGTTTTTTAAGTAATGAAGAATGGGTGATTTCAAATTTGTCTTGTAAGGTTTTTAGATTCTCTTCAGTATTATTACCTTTCAGCTCATTGCTGAAATCATCGTTTTGGACAAATGTTTGTAAGTCATTTTTGGGTTTATCATTTGAGTCTTGAAACTCAATGTTGATACTTTGAGAATTTGTTAAAGATTGGGATGGGAAAAAGCTTGTCATTTTGTTTAACCCTCCAAGTGTGCTTTGTTTTTTCGAAATATGAAAATTGTAAGTGAATTCTGATAGCTTTTTATATTTTTGTGGTGGTTTAAGGATTTTTGTACTACTATAATTTATATATTGTTGTGGTGCATGTCAAGAAACTAGATTCGAATCCAAGTATTTTAGTTCTACAGGTACTTCAAAATAGTTGCTGGATTTAGTAAATATATTCATTAAAGTTGGAATTGATAAAACCTTCTCTTATCTTCAGTCTTAATTAATAGGATTTTGACGTCAAAGGATGATAAAGTAATGTATGAACTCAATATGGTGTATCAAAATTAATTGACAGTTCAGCTTATATTGTCTTATTTGTCAAATTATCAGTGAGACTGTTGCAAGAGCCTGAACCTCTAATTCCATCTCCCCATCAATCAGGAATCTTTAGCTGAACAAATTCAAATTTTGAAATAAATTTATTGATGATGTACGTAAAAGTTTCAGATTAAAAGGGACTACATTATGCACAAAGTACGGATCTTCAATTAGTCTCGGTGATAATGTAGAATAAGGGAGTCTCTTTTTTTGAAAATTGATGATTTAACAGTAGTGCTAATTAGTTGAATGAAATCTTGAGGTTTTGACTAAGAAACTCCGATCATGACATTGATAACTTGAGGTTTATACTTCCAGGCTTAGTTGGGAGTGCCATATTTATGAACCTGTAACATAAAACGAAAGAGTCATATCAAAAGGTAAGTGGTGTGATTTTAGCCTACCTTAGTGGTTTTATCACGGTGCTTCAGTAAATTCAGTAAAAGTTGTGTATTGTAAAAACGAAGGAAATAAGTAGGGAGAAATGCACGATGTTTTAATACCAGACGTCATGCACAATAAAAGGAAATAATCTAAATAGCACAGAGAATGGGATAAGTAAGACTTATGTCACAGGATCGCGAATAATTATATTGATCGTATCTATTTTCATGTTCAACTTTGTAGTGTACTGCGTAGAAATTGTGGTTTGAAAGTTGCCAACTTCAATTGCACACGTGGGAAAGAAGAACTAAAAAAGCTTAAATCATAATCTTTTTAACTGCGACAACTCTGATTTTTGAAATGGCTACTAATATCTACAGGCGGTATGGGCCTCTAAATCCCAGTTTCAATATCATAAGCTCATCTTGTGCTGTAGAATAAACTTATTGAAGTTGGAAAAAAAAAACCAAAGCTGAAATGGAGAATTTTAGTATGTATGGCGGCGACTTTAAAATTTCATAGTAAGAGTGAATATAGAGTATGATTTACTCTTTACCAATGAACCTGTGATCATTTTGTAACATTAAATAGTCATTTGATTTGCAATTAACTCATGACGCTCATGAATTAACTAATAATTTATCGTTCGAAATTTTCTAATGAAATTCAATCACGGAGAAACTTCAAGATTAAATCTGTTGTGCCAGAAGGAATGCTATAACAGTACTAATCACAGTAGGTAAACGTTCAAGACAATTATGAGCATGATGACATTTAGAAATTTTGAGATGAAAAGAAACAAGTTATTGAGGTAATTGGAATTCATAATATGGCTCAGTCACTATATTAAGTGAATTTACCCAATGAAAAGTCGTGGTTAACTTACATCAAATCAACTTGGATAAAACCAATGATCTGTTAGTTGAGAAATCGAGAAGAAGTTAAATAAGCTCAACCGAGACTTTGAATAAATGATAACTATTTATAATGAGACTAATAAGATCAAAAAAAAAAAGAACAAAAACACTTCTATCAACTTTTAAAATTAAAAAAAACATCCACATTCATTATTTTAAGGCTTCAGTTTGCCCACTTAATAAAGTAAAAGTACCAGCTTGTAATTTATCTCTACCTTTAAGGAAATCTAATTCCATAACAAATAAAAATTCAAGAATTTCCACATCTTTTTCTTTCAAAACTAATTCCCCAGCAGCACTAGCACTACCACCAGTAGCCAAAATATCATCAACGATGATAACTTTACTACCGGCTTTGATAATTCCTTCTTGCATTTCAAAGACATCTTCGCCGTATTCTTTCTTGAAACTAACTTGATGGGTTTTCCCTGGTAATTTCCCTGGTTTTCTAATTGGAATAAAACCAGCCCCTAAAGCTAAAGCTAAAGTTGGACCAAATAAAAATCCACGAGATTCAAGACCAATGACATAATCAACCTTTTGACCTTTCAAATGAAGAACAAAAGCATCGATTAATTTTTGAAAATCAGTTGGGTTTGAAAAAATTGGAAGAAAATCTTCAAAAAGAATCCCTTCTTGTGGAAAGTTTGGATATTGTTTGAGACATCCTTTAAGATGAGTAGCAAGAGCAGCAATTTCTGACATGGTGTTCAAGTTAAAAAAAACCAGTTTTTGACAGCAGTGTTGGCTTTCAGGGGGAAAATATTTGTTTTTTGTGAAAAAAAAAATTTTCTTTTTGTGGATCTTTGATTTTTTTTTGTGGCTTCCAAACGGCTGGAGTATGTGAGTTGAACTCAACATGAATTTGTTGATAAGTTCTTAACTAACAACACGGAGAATTAAGTATGAGAATGGGAGGAATCTTAATTACAACGATACCAAATAATAATTGACTCAAAACTTCTCCATATCTATCTACGGAAGACACTTTTATCAATTATTCTTAAAGCTTAAATTTTAAAAATTACAAGGAGGTACAACTTTTTAGTAGCTTGATTTATAATGGGTTGAAATTTAACATTTAACAATTGAGCTGATGATAAGAGAAGGAAGAATAATCATAAATGCTTTGGAATCAAAATGAAATACAATGAAAATACGGGAATAGCGTTTATCTTTAATAACTTTTTTGAATGTTTCGATTAATAATATACAAAACTAAGACAATAATTGATAATTTAAAACCAACCAGTATTCATTCAAAAAAGTAATTTTTGCAATATACACAAAATGTCCTTGAAAAAGCATATCAAGGTATGCCAAAGTATCTGTTTCCAAAGTGGTGAAAGTATCCTGAGTCTTTTCCATATTCATGAAACATTCCCCAGGGTTCGCCTTAACTTTGTACATCAAATTTGCTAATAAAAATTTGTGAACCACTCCACGAATGTTGAAATAATACTCTCCCTTAGTTTCGCAATCAGTAGTTTTGACTTCTCTCATAAAGTTTTCATATCTTTCACCGGATAATTCTAAAGTAGACGTATTAATATCCAATTTGTACTTATCGATTCCTGGCCTACTAACATGATTCCCATTTGGAATGGGACCAGCCTCGAGGAATTTACCTTGAGGAGTATCTGTAGTTCTTTTACCTTCAGAATTCCTTGGTAGAATAAGAGACACTCTGTAACCTGAATAATCATCCAACTTTGGAAAAATCGAAACAAAACCAGTCACTTCACTTGGGAAGAAAAGTTGTTTTTGCGTCTCAATAACTCCTTTAAGTTTATCAGAAAGGGCAACTTGCAAAATACCGAATTCAGCGGTTCCTGGATAATATTGTCTGGTATTTCCCAGAGTATTAGTAGTAACAACATCTTCTCATAATCCAACTACTGAAGGAATATCTGAAAAATCTAATCCAATGTTTTCAAGCCCTTCAACCAGAGTCTTCAAAGTTACCATCAGAGGTACCATTAGCTTTCGAAAACATTGATAAGTAATTCATATTATTGGAATATTGACTATTACTTGGTGAGCCACCATTGATTGCTTGATCATAACTAGATATAGCAAAAAACACTTTGGAAGTGTTCACAAGTTGAAGTTCTGGAAATACTGGATATAAGGTTCTGATTGGATTCCTATAAGGATTGATCAACGTGCATTGATTGGGGAGCTCTTTACAATCTGGAGCGCTCCTCGAGTATTGATCATAGATTATATCTACATCGCCATCATAATCTTCTTCATTTAAAGCATCAATGTCACATTTTTTGGGGACTTGCAATGTTGAAGATCCTGGACTAGTCAAATTTGCATAGAAAATTACAGTAACTTGATTATTCAAAGTTACATGAACAGTGAAGTTTGCTTCGCCAAGTCGAAGTTCCATCATAATCACTTTTTAATGTAGCAAAAAAACCGTACCGTCTACTATTAAATCCTCGAAGGTCAGTTATTGTATCAATTGAGGGATCGAAAGTTATTGCTTAAACATATAACGAAAGAAAAGTGAAAATCATTAACGTATTAAAGCTAATCATTTTTTTGATTGATGGTTGTCTTAATAACAAATTCTCTCAGCCACAATTTAAGACTGTATGTCGGGCATTTTGCTGAAGCGCACTCATGACCTTATATATGAAACCGGCTAATTCTTAAAAACAAGTTACTTTTAATTTATTTTCAACAAATAGTAAATTGATAGAATAAATAAAAGCTCAAGACAAACCATAATCATATATAAGCTTACACAGACTAATTTGTAAATTAACATCCAAGAAATAAAGAAAAAGTAGCAAGTATCTGCTGATAGGATACAGCAGATAAAGGTAGCTGTGAATGATGTAACTTGGATAGTGGAAAACCCTTTATCAAACATGAAGAATGTAGGAGCAGGAAAATGGAGACACGAAATAGGAATGAGAGTAATTATAAAAGATGATTCATTTCCAGTTATTCTAAAGAAGAACATTATAGATGATATACCTCAGACCGAGAACAATCTCAACAGTAATTTAATCACTTGATTATGCCTCCTAACAATCATTTTGGCCTGACCATTGCTGTGAGATACCTATCTCTTCAACAGAATAGGCATATCTTATAGATGAATATTTTTAAGTACTGTGTATTATATGAACAATATAAACAAGATGATCTGGAAAATATATAGTGTGATAATAACAATATGGGAGAATAGACAACAGAGAAAAAAAAAAGGAATATACTTTTCAGCTAAAAAATGATGAACTAAAATAAAAGCAAGAATCTATAATCTAAAGTAATTGTGTAAAAGAAGAAATAAAAAATTAAAGCAAAAACAGTGGTAACTCATTCATTTTCATCGTAATAATAAGCATCGAAGTTTGGACAAAACTTCTTTTTAGCTTCAACATACCAATAAAGAATGAAATACAACATAAAGAAAACAATAACCACACTAACATAATTCATATTTGAAGCTTCAGCGGGTAAAGTGAATGGGAAAGAATAAACAATCAAAGCAAATAAGGACCACAAGATAGTGATAATGTTACAAACAAATCCAATTGGACCTAACCAAAACGGACCATGTTTAACGTTACTACGACCATAATGTAAAAGACAACAAAGAGGAATAAGATAAGATAGTAATAAGAAAGTGATACAGCCAACAACTAAGGAATTATAAGCAGTATAACTAGCAAGATAAAGACAACCAACCAAAGCACATAAAACGGTAGATAATGAATGAGCATTAACTGGTAAATTAGATTTACTATCAATTTTTTTCCAAAGTTTAGAATATGGAATACCATCATCTCTAGCAAAAGTCCAACAAAGTCTAGCTTGCCAAGTATGACTAGCAACGTTACAACCAACCCCAGTAGCAAATAACAAACAACCTAAAAAGATTGCTCCTCCTTTATTTCCTAAAGCTTGATAATAAATCTGAATAATTGGGGAATTAGCATCAGCCAAAACGGCATCAAGATTGGTGATACTATAAAACATAGCAATAACATAACAAAATGAAGTAACAAATCCAATGGCAACAGTTCCCATAATAGTGATTGGAATAACTCTTTCTGGATGTAAAGCTTCTTCAGCCATATGAGTAGCAGAATCAAGACAAGAAAAGGACCAATTAGGGTTGATAAGACCTAAAACAAAAGCCATTCCAAATGAACCCCAACCAGTACCATCGGAAAAGTCTTTGAACACAAAAGAAGAACTATTATAATTACCAGAAGAACATGCCAAAACAGTGATAGAAATAACAACGAACGATAAAAGAGAAGTGTAAAGGGCCAGTTGAGAAATCATTGGTAAAGCTTTTCCAAAATGATTAAACCAATAAATTAAGAAATTTAAAATTTCAAAAATAATAAAAACTTGCCATCTTTTATAAACAAAATTTTCATGAGTTAAACCCCAAAACCCAATAATCAATTGAGCAATTGAAATTGTAACTGAAGCACTAGTAAAAATTGAACCAACCCAAGCTAAAGAACCAGTTAAATAAGATAAAAATCTAGAATATTTCTTTGGAGCAAGTTTAATGGTCCAATAGAATTGACCACCAGCATTTGGATAAGCACTTGCTAATTCTGATAAACTAATACCAATACAAGTAGAAACCACTGTAATTACAATAATCCCATAAACGATGATCAATGGACCACCAGAAGAGATTCCCGTAGACAAAGAAGCAGAAATCCCAAACCAAGAATTAGTTAATCCAAAACCAACTCCTAAAAGAGCAATGGTTGAGAAATCTTTCTTTAAAATTGGTTGTTCAATTGGAGTTGCACCTTCCTCGGGAGTCAAGGAAGATTCTTTAGATTCCAGCAATTTTTTTTCCTTAAAAGGAGCAGCAAGATTGCTGGAACTCTCAGAAGACATTTTAGATTGAGTTTATCAAAGGAGATAAAGAGTTTTTCTATTTTTTTAGGGTTTTGTAATCGGGGAATTTCTTCTACTTATAATTATTCACCAAATACTTGTGAGTCGAGGATTCATTTCACATGCCGCAATAAATTCAACAAAATGTTGAAAATATATGCAGCACGTGAGCTTATCATTTGCCAACATGCAGAAATGGAAATGTATCGTGTGTTCATCTGAGAATTTTAACGAATTGAATAATAAAGAAAATGATAAAGAGAGGAAATCTTATAGTGAGTTTAATGAAAGTAAAATGCTATATTCAATGAAGTATATAGAAAAGAAAAAAGAAGTAAAGAGAAAATAAAAATCAAATGAAAATTTTCAAGATCAAATTAATGTCTCAAAATCAGCGGCATTTAACCGTTTAAATGGAAAAACAGTTATGAACAATAATCTAAATAATTAATAAAAATCTAATGGAATTTAAAACGAATTAAATGGATACATCAATTAATTTATTCGTCATTACGAACACAACCGGAAATATCGGTAATAGCAGATGGACAAACAACTTGTTCAAAAGAAGCACTTGGATTATCAGCACCTTCAAACCAGTCAAATCTGAATTCACAACCAGATTGGATAGCTTCTGGGATGTTAGCACAATCAGATTCAGAAGAAACACCACCATATTGTTCACCCCAACTGTAACCACTACCAAATTCACTAGTACAACCAGTAGTAAAGATACCAAAACCAGAAGCTGGCATAGCAATGTCGAAATGGTTACCACTAAGATCAGAACCAGTGTTAGTAATTTGAGCAACAAAGACTTTGTCTTTAATAGCAGTATCAGTGAAAGTCATTTTAACACAAGAACAAGCTAAAGTTTCATCAGTAGCACCACTAATAGAAGCAGCAATGAAACCGTAAGCTAAAGTATCACTGACAACCCATGGTTGTTGGTCATTACACATATAAGCTTCACCACCGTTACAACCAGATTGGAAACTTTGACCACTTAATTTGTTACCAGAGGCATCACAAGCACTAACAGGAGTAGTAACGGCACTTGATTTACCATCCCAGGCATAAGATGGAAGACAACAATCCCAGTATCTTGTAGTATCAGCAGTACCACTAAAACCACCAGAAACAACTTTTAAGTCTTCAGCTGAACCAGAGGCTTTGGCAGAAGATGAAGCTTTAGCAGAACTAGAACTGGAAGAAACAACAGTGGATGAGGCTGAGGAAGCAACAGCAGAAGTGGTAGCTTCAGTTGAAGCTGATGAAGCAGAAGAGCTGACAACGGCAGCAGCAGCAGCAGAGGATGGAATAACATAAGAAGATTCAGATGAAGTTGGAACAACAACGGAAGTTGGAGCGATATCAGTAGCGTTAGCAGTGCTGTTAGCTCTAGTGGCTAAAGTAGCAACAGAAGTAGTGGTAAAATCAAAATCAGTTTCATCATCATAACATGAGTAGGAAACAGAGTCTGAAGAAGCAACAGAAGCTGAAGCTGAAGTCTTAACAAAAGCAACAGCAGAGGAAGTGCTGTTGACATAATGGAAAGAAGAAGCTGCTGCAACAGCACTAGAGATTGAGTAAGCAATGCTAGTGGATTGTGAAGCATGGGTATGGCCAGTTGGAGCAGCAGCAGAAGAACCAGCATCAGCATCTGTGGCAACACATTGGTAGTAGTAATCGTTTTGAGATTTACAGTAAGCACCAGAGGCACAAGCAGTAGCCCCAGTCCAATCAATACCACCACATTGGAAGTAAAGTTCAGCAACAGAGCCACTAGCAGATGGAGCAGCAGCATATTTAGCAGAAGTAACGTTAGAGTATGAACCAATCACGGTGGTTGCACCAGCTTGTCCAGATAAAACGGAAGTGGTAATGTTCGTTCCATTATTTTTATTAAAACCTGGATTAAAGTGTGGGTTGTCAAATTGGATATTAGCAGCTTGAACAACCAAAACTGGCAACATGAGCATAAAGGAGTGACTAAACATTTCGAAGGAGTGAATGAAGTTGGTATTTTTGATAGTTATTGCGGTTCTATGAAGAAAGGAAAGAACGTAATTGTATAAAAATGGAGGATCTCAATGGGTTTATATATTGCTGGAGGGTTATTGCATTCCAAAGACTGTTACATTTTCTTATGTGTGAGTGGGTGATTTACGAAAAAAGATACAGATCCTGAAAACGACAGGAATTTGGTTGATTTGAGACATTGTAATTGCACTCTTGGAGCTTATTTTGGGTAAGAGTGGATTGGATTGTAAATCTGAATTTGCAATACTTGATATAATATATTGAAACTTACTACAATGACAAAAGGCTTGCCTGTCAAAGTCCGTGGATAAATAGAATCAATCTAAGGGCTTTTCAATTTTAGTCGAGAATTTTTCCAGGCAAATTAAGGACATTTGCCAATATTACAATCCTGATGCACATCGTCGATCCATTCCATCGAGACAGAATTTTTTCATTCCTTCAAGTCAAGCTTTTAACAAACGTTTATGCAGCTTTCCAGCTGAAGTTTGTTCCAATGGGAATTGCGGATCCTAGATATCAATTATTGGAAGAGATATTGTTAGAATTCAAAGTAAAATCTTGAAAGATTGGAATGTTTGACACTTTTCGAAATTTTTAAACGATCTAGAAAAACCTTTTTGAATATTGTCTTTTAAATTGCACTTCTGATCTATTGTTTTCCAAGTTGTCTGTCAGAGTTTTAAACAAAGATGCATTTATTAGTTGGTTTATTGTTTTTACCAAAAGAACCAAAATAAACATGGGACCGGCGCTGAAAAAAACTAAGGATTAAACAGGAAAAACAACACTAAGAATAGGTATTGAATGGTAGCTATGTGCTTTAGTTTGCTTGCTAGGGAAATTGTCAACTTTCTTGCAAAATATCTAGATCAGAATCGCAGGTCTTTTTGAAACATAGTGAATCACCATTTTTTCAAGCAACAACAAAGTGATAGATCATGACCAGAGTCAGTTTTGAAGGTATTCTCAGGCAACCATAAGTGGTTGACTCCAGTATTACTGTTTTCAAACACGAAGAAATAAAAGTTTACTGAAGTCACCAATTATTAACAACAATTTTGTTCAGAAAAATCCATCTTCAATTGATAAGTTAACTACATTGAATGAATTTAAAAATTATGATTTATTAAAATTGAAATGCCTAAAAAATAATGTTACAACTTTTTTTATTCCTCATCACTGAATAATTTATCATCATCATCATCATTGACGTCCATTTCCACATCTCCATCTCCATCACTTTCACTTTCACTTTCACTTTCTTCATCACTACTAACTTCCTCACCTGCTTCTCTTTCGGCTTTCTTTTGTTGGCGACGTAGTTTTTTGGCTTCTTTCTTTTCTTGTTTTGCTTTAACGTTATCTTGTTGAATTTTCTTTCTTTCGGCCTTTAATTTTTCTCTAAGTTTGTGACGTTTTTCTAATTTTTCAATTTCTTTTGGTGATTTATTAATTAAAGAATGATAGATAACTTTACCTGAGCAAACTTCATCTTCAATTTTAACTAAGCTCAATGATAATCTTGGTCCAATCTCTGTTAATTTGATAGCTCTTTTCTTTGTATGAGTGATTGATGAATCATTTTTAATTTGACTAGCAATTTCTGCTTCTAATTCATTAATCTTTGCTTCTTCAACTTCATCAGTTGTTTTTTTCTTTTTCAAATGAACATTATTTTCATTGATTTGTACAATTTCATCATCTTCAATTTCACTTTCACTCGTGAAACCGGCTCCATTGGCATATGGATCTAAAATAAAATCAGCCACATCTTTAACTTTGTTTAAATTGGGGATTTTCTTATTACTCTTTTGTTTAACCGTTACTAATTTTTTGATACTTTTTGTTAATTCCACTGGTTTTGTATCAATATTATAATGTCGAAGATCAATTTCTCCATTGGGATTTTTATTCAAAATTAAAACCCTTTTGATCCCAGAAACTTTCATGGTTTGTGGTTGGATTGCAGGAAACATACTTTGTAAGATTGTGATTAATAATTTTTCATGTGGTTCAGCTTTACTGGGACTAGTAAACCCATTTAAAACTAAAACTGGAGGATTTAAATAATCTTTTGATCCTTTATCATTGCTTTTTGGATTTTTTAAAAACTTTCTGATATCTTTACATAATGAATAATTATTAACTTTAAATGTGATGGTTGGTCCATGCGGTAATCTAGCAATTTTCAAATTTACATTACCAGTTTTGATACTTTGACTAAAAATCAATAAATGTGAAACTCCAAGTGGTCCAGCCATAACCACGAAATCTTTTAGTTTATTCAGTTTTCTTTCTTTTAAATTAATGGCGGTATGAGGTTGCATAACATTTCTCATATCATTAACTAATTGAATAATTGAATGATTTTTCAAAGTATCTCCTCCAAGAGAAAGAACCATTGATCTTGGAATCTTGGAAAACTCTTCTTCTGTCAATTTAGCATGAGTACGGGTCTTTTTTCTATGACGAGCCATTTGAAACTATCTTTTGTTGAATAACTTTTTAAATGTGTGTAAAATCGTAAGCAAAAAAAAAATTTTAAAAAAGTGAAAAAAAAATTCTTATGCAAGATGGGATCACGTGTTGAATAACATGAGCTTACATAAGCAAAATTTTGAATATTGGATCTAAAATCTTCACTAATTAAATTTTGTTAAGTCAAGTCATGTGAATATATCAAAAGTAGAAGATTCCTAACCAGTAATACAGTTTCAATTATTAAAAAAAATTTCAGTCTAAATTAAACTTCAAGCACTTGGAATTATTTATATTGGTTTTGTGGTGGCCTAAAAAGTTTTTGATCTCTTTACATTGTACCGACATTTTACAAATTGTGATAAAGTCAAATAATTTGAGTGAGTTTGGTCTGAATTATCATAGCTTAGGTCTTTGGAAGAGTACCTGAAAACTTAGATAGTCAATTTATTTTCTAGTTGTTGTAGATTGATTCTTACGAAATACAATAAGTAAGAAATAAAGCAACGAAATACAACATGAATGCAATCCCTTAACTTAGCAATTGATTTTTGATAAAAATAATATCGACCTACCATTTCAAATATCATAAATTCAAAATAATAAATAACCGCTGATTGAAAAAAAAACCTTTTAATAAAATTAATCAAACTTAGTTAAATCAATTAGAAATCTTGATGATTTCTTATTAATTATTGTTTATAAAAGCTAAATAAACATCAGAAATACTAATGCGCACAAATGTACTTTGTTCTAAGGTTTTCCAATTATAATCTACTGTATTGTCTTCTAACTATATAGTTAAATGATTGAAAAAAGTATCAAGAGATTTTTTTTTTTCAAATTTGTAATTTCTTGTAGAGTGTGTACAAGTTCAGAGGAAAAAAAATATAATTACTTACCTTAAATTCTAATTTATCAAACTTGATCCAAAAGACTGAGAAGTGTCACAATTACTTGCCATCTTTAAATTATTGTATCATTAGAAAACTTAAGTCTAAGAAAAAATTAATACTTGACAGGATAAAATGACATATGAATATAATAAGTAGAAAGGCTAATAAGGACTAATTTCTATAGTCTGTAGTATGTCGAAGTTTCCAAAATTAATCAATTAGTATTATTTCGAACTCCAGGCTCAAATGTTGAGATTTCAAAATTTCTCACCTAATTTTGGTTATTTACTTGTGGCTGGTGAGACCTCTGCACTGCCACACCTACCCAAGTGATTCATGTGACCAGACGCGACTAAATTTGGTCGTGGCGGTGATCATAATCGGACGATCCCGGGTGCCGGGTAATATTAGTTTATATAGATTAAGACCCGTAGTTCTGGCACAATTTTCAATAATTTTCAAGAAAATAAAGTGGCCTTTTCTCCGGGTTCTGTTCAATTACTATTTTTTCAATAAAAACAATAATTAATACTAATCTTAATTTTGCCATTTAACAAAAACTCCGATCGGACTACGTATAAGTAATCTCTTTACTTTTTCTTCTATAGTTATAAAGACATTATCACTCTGTAGTAATCTAACTAATCCAAAAACTCCCCATATTATAGTAAAATTCACTGTGTTTTTTTAAGAAAATCCATCGCCCCCACATTTGACTGATTTTTTAAATTTGATTTTATTTCACCTGCTTTGCTGCCACCTGCGACCGTTTTTTTAATTTTAAAAACAATCGAAATCCCAGAGTTATTTTCCTTTCCTGTTTTTCTTCTTATCCAATTTCATTCCACCATATCATGGCCAGTGCTTTCTCTTCCAAGCTTGTCAAATCTGGCTTGTTCTTATCTGGAATTGGAGCAGCTTCTGCTTTAACTTATAACAACAGTATTATAAAAAATGATTCTTTACCACTAACCACTACCACTTTCCCACCTTTAACTACTTCAAAAGTGGCTCCTCCTTCTAGATCCCAAATCATTGAAAAATTAGAATCAACTCCGAAATTCGATGTCTTAATCATAGGAGGTGGAGCAGTGGGGACCGGAACTGCAGTGGATGCATCAACTAGAGGTCTTAACGTTGCCTTGGTTGAAAAAAATGATTTTGCTAGTGGTACCAGTTCAAAATCTACTAAGATGGCTCATGGCGGGGTTAGATATTTAGAAAAAGCAGTTTTCCAATTATCAAAAGCTCAATTAGATTTGGTTATTGAAGCATTAAATGAACGTGGCTCAATCATTAATAATGCTCCTCATTTAGCTTCAATCTTACCAATTATGATTCCAGTTTATCATTATTGGCAAGTTCCATATTTTTATGTTGGTACTAAATTGTATGATCTTTTTGCTGGCAAACAAAATTTGAAATCAAGTTACTTATTGTCAAAATCTAGTGCTAAATCAATCGCTCCAATGTTAGATGCTAAAGAATTAGTGGCCGGTTTGGTTTATCATGATGGTTTATTTAATGATTCAAGATTAAATGCTACTTTAGCTTTGACTGCTATTGAAAATGGGGCTACTATTGCTAATTACGTTGAAGTTAAATCTTTAATTAAATCTGATGATGACAAAGTTATTGGAGCCGTGGTAATTGACAAAGAAACTAATGAAGAGTTTTCAATCAAGGCTAAATCTGTTATTAATGCTACTGGACCATTTTCCGACACTATTTTAGAAATGAACAAGGATCCCAAAGGTTTACCCCCTGCTGTTGAAAAAGCACCAAAGATGGTTGTTCCAAGTACTGGGGTTCATTTAATTTTACCCGAGTTTTATTGTCCAAAAGAAATGGGATTGTTAGATGCTTCAACTTCAGATGGCAGAGTGATGTTTTTTTTACCATGGCAAGGAAAAGTTTTGGCCGGTACTACTGATACACCCCAGAAAAAAGTCACTGACCATCCTGCTCCCACTGAAGAAGAAATTGATGATATCTTGAAAGAGTTACAAAAATACATTAAGTTCCCGGTTAGAAAAGAAGACGTTTTGAGTGCTTGGGCGGGAATTAGACCCTTGGTTCGTAATCCTGATGATGTCTCTGATGAAGAAGCTACTGCTAGTTCCACCCAAGGTTTGGTTAGATCTCACTTGATTTATAAATCTCCTACTGGGTTATTAACCATTAGTGGAGGTAAATGGACCACGTATCGTGAAATGGCCGAGGAAACCGTTAATAATTTGATTGCCGATAATGATTTTGAAAAAGAATTAAAACCATGTCAAACGAGAAACATGAAGTTAGTTGGGGGAGAAAATTACGACGAAACTTTATCATCTAGATTGATTCAAAAATACAATATTGAAGAAAAAATCGCTAGCCATTTGGCCAGCAACTACGGTAGTCGTGCTCCATTAATTTTAGAAATTTATAAACAGTCATTAGAAAATCAGAAACCGGTTATTTTGTTAAACAAAAAAGCCACTTCTCCAAGCTATGAAGATTTTGAATTCCCCTTCACCGTTGCAGAATTGAAATACTCTTTACAATACGAATACACCAGAACCCCTATTGATTTCTTAGCCAGAAGAACCAGATTGGCGTTCTTAAATGCTAGACAAGCTTTAGATGCCGTTGATGGGGTTACTGATTTCATGGCAAAGGAATTGAATTGGTCCAGTAAATTTAAAGAACAACAACGTGCTTATGCTGTTGAATTTATCAAACAAATGGGGATTACTCAAACCAGTGCTTAAACTTTTTGTTAACATTCATTCTTAATAATAAATATAAAACTTATATAATATAAATACAACTACCGTTCTTCTTTATCTCTATCATCCCCTCCTCTTTTCTGAAACTTTCCCCTTCTTTTATTTTTTTCTTGAAAATCTTTAAATTCATTAATTGCCCTAACTAATGCTTTGTCCACGGTTTTATGTAATAACAAGATTTCTTCTTGTTCAAATGGTTCTTTTTCCATTTTTTTCCCCAAAGCGTTTTCAATTCTCATTAATAGTTCAATATCATATTGAGTGGTTAAACTAATTGACTTCCCACTTTTCCCTGCTCTAGCAGTTCTCCCAACTCTATGGATATAGGTCTTTGAATCAGTTGGTAAATCATAATTAATGACCAAATCAACCGATGGGATATCTAACCCTCTTGCAGCCACATCGGTAGCCACGAGAATTTGGGAATTACCTGTTTTGAACTTATTTAAGGCTCCTAATCTTTTTTCTTGACTTAATTGACCATGCAATGGAACAATTTTATAACCTAAGATGTTTCCTAAAAAGGCAGTTCTTTGGCAATGTGCCACGGTTTTGGTGAAAATAATAATGGTTTTCCCAGTATATTCCTCTAATAACCTGATTAAATGAGTATCTTTATAACCAGCCGGAATGAAAATCATTCTTTGAACTAATGTATCAACCGTGGAGTACTTATCATCAACGGAACATTTGATGGGATTGACTAATGAAGCTCTTTGTAATTTTTCCACTTTTGAGGTCATGGTGGCAGAGAATAAATAAGTATTTCTTTTTTTGGGAATTAATTCCAAAATCTTATCCAAAGCTGGTCCAAATTCTAATTCTAATAATCGATCTGCTTCATCTAAAACTAAATATTTGATCATTTTTAAACTAAATCCTTTAGTTCTTTCCAAATGATCTAATAATCTACCAGGAGTGGCCACGATAATATGAGGTTTTTTCATCAAATCAACCGCTTGGGCCATCATCCCTACTCCTCCCACAATCACCACGGTTTTACAACCCATTGAAGAACCCAAGGCATCAAATGTTTCTTTGATTTGATAGGCCAATTCTCTAGTAGGAGCCATCACACATGCAAAATAAGGGGTTTGAATTTCCCATAATGATTGTAAAATGGGAATTGCAAAGGCAGCAGTTTTCCCCGAACCAGTTTTGGCAATTCCAATCAAGTCTTTACCTTTCAACCCCCAAGGAATAGCTTCTGCTTGAATTGGGGTTGGGACAGTATAATTCAATCGTTGACAGGATTCCATGAGTTCAGGAACTAATCCAAATTCTGAAAAGTTGGTGATTTTATTTGCATCATCTTCTTTAGTTTCTTCTTCGATTTCTTCTTTTTTTTTGTCAAGTTTTTTTTCGTCTGATTTTTCTTGAGCAAGTTGACGTTCTTTTAGTTTTTGGGCGATCTTCTTGGCTTCGTTCTTACTCTTATCGAGTTTCGTCACTTTAGAAACCACTTTTGACATTGTACTTGATAGTCTACTTTTAATATAAATATTTTAATGAAAATTTTAAAGAAAAATAAATTTTTGAGTAAATTTGATAGAGTAACCCGTACACCAATGAGATGACATCCTTACACTAACCATGTTTTAATAACTTTACTTTTCAATTTACGAAAAAACTTGTTTATTTTAAGTTTTATGTATTTGTTATCTTTATAATTACTATAAATAACAATATGGAAGAGTATTGCTATTAACTTTTCCATCAATTTGTTATCCTCCATTATTGCGAGCCCTGACTCATATTCGATTATGACAAATTTTTCAAAAATTGAATTAAAAAATTCCTCAATCCTTTTTTTGTAATGTTCTTTAAGTCATTGAAATTATTCAAACCACCATATTTTAATTATTTAAGAACCATGTCCAGTGCCGCTGTTAATGAAGTCAAAAAGGCTTCCAAAAAATCTAAGGATAATTTCCAATTAAAAACCCCCAAAGGTACTAAAGATTGGTCTGGTCCAGATATGATTCTTAGAGAATCAATTTTTAATTCCTTATCATCACTTTTCAAACGTCATGGTGGGGTCACTATTGATACCCCAGTTTTTGAATTAACAGAAATTTTGACTGGTAAATATGGTGAAGATTCAAAGTTAATTTATAATTTACAAGATCAAGGTGGGGAATTAACTTCTTTGAGATATGATTTAACGGTTCCATTTGCCAGATTTGTTGCTATGAATAATATACAAAGTATTAAAAGATACCATATTGCCAAGGTTTACAGAAGAGATCAACCAGCAATGACTAAAGGAAGAATGAGAGAATTTTATCAATGTGATTTTGATGTAGCTGGACAATATGATCCCATGGTTCCGGATGCTGAAGTTTTGGCGATTTTAGTGGAAGGATTAACCGGGCTAGGAATCAGTGATTTCAAAATCAAAATTAACCATAGAAAAATTTTGGATGGGATCTTTCAAGTTTGTGGAGTTAAAGATGAAGATGTTAGAAAAATCAGTAGTGCGGTTGATAAGTTAGATAAATCACCATGGGATTTAGTCAAAAAGGAAATGGTTGAAGAAAAAAATCAAACTGAAGAAGTGGCTGATAAAATTGGTAATTATGTCAAATTAAATGGTTCAATCAGTGAAATGGTGGAAAAATTATCAAGTGATGAATTCTTAATGAGTAATGAGTCCGCTAAACAAGGAGTTGAAGATATGAGAATCTTAGCTGATTATTCCAAAGCCTTTGATATCCACCAATACTTATCCTTTGATTTATCCTTAGCCAGAGGGTTGGATTACTACACTGGATTGATTTACGAGGCAGTCACTGAAGCATCAAAAGCCCCAACCAATGCAGCAGAATTAAAGAAAAAAGCCTCCAAGAAATCCAAAGAAATCGAGGATGCCTCCGAATTTGTTGGGGTTGGATCAATTGCTGCGGGGGGTAGATACGATAATTTGGTCAATATGTTTGCTTCTGCCACTGGTAAAAAAAACGTTTCTATTCCATGTGTGGGGATATCTTTTGGGGTGGAAAGAATTTTTTCAATTTTGAAGTCTAAGTCAAAAGTTCTGAGATCTAATTACACCCAAGCTTACATCATGGCCTTTGGAGACGGGTATTTGATTGAAAGAATGAAAGTTGCCAAATTATTATGGGATTCCGGGATCGAAACTGAATATTTATACAAAGTCAAGGCCAAATCCCAACCACAGTTTAAGTCAGCTGAAAAATCAGGAGCCAAGGTTGCGGTAATCTTGGGGAAAGAAGAAATCGCTGAGGGTAAAGTCAGAGTTAAGAAGTTGAATCAAGGGGATGATAGTGATAAGGGGGAATTAGTCGAGTTTGCCAAAGTTGGGGAATTCGTTGCTAGAAAATTAAAGGAGTTCAATGATGATGAAGAATTAGTTGAAAAAGTCAAAGAGTTATAGTTTGAATAGTTTATAATATAATAATAGTTAGAATCATGTAGGCTTAAAAATGTAACTTGTAAAGTGGTATTACAAATTTAAATGTTAACATTTATTCGTTAATTATAAACAACAAGGAAAGCAAAAAAAATATCATATAAGTATCAGTATAAGTATCAGAATTAATCAACTCTAGCATCAATGATGGAATGGCTCATTGAAGAATAGTTAGTGGTTCTTTTCTTTTTCAAAGTTTTCTTTAATTCTTTTCTAACCACCATTACGGGAACGGAACTTTTCGTTACTAAGTAGTTCAGCAATGAACCCAAAAGCACCCCTTGAAGGGCGTGTTTACCCTTAGACCCCACCACCACCAATGTAGGTTGGATATGGTCGATTATTTCAATAATCAAGTGTCTGGGAATTGGATGATGAATCACCTCAATAACCGCATGAACTTGAAGTTTTGTTAATTTGAGTAATTCCAAATATAATTTGGTTAATCTATCAACTCCATCTAATCTGACTTGCTCGGAATCTTTATTATTTCTACTTAATAACGATCTTTCTTCTTCAATCACATAAACAATAAATATCACACTGTTGTTACTTAATACCGTTCCAATACACCATTCCAAGGCATACAAACTTTCTTGAGAAAAATCCATACAAATCAAATAAGTATTGGGTTTTTGATTGATGGATAATGATTGGAAAAAATCACCCCTGGTAATAGTTCTAATACATCTTGAATTCTCAATATTAGAATCAATTTCTCCAATTTGGATTTTCTTATTTAAGGATTCTGCTAATTCAATATCTTCTTCAATTTCTTTATCATAAGTATATGGAGCATTGAAATTTCGATCATCATTATTAGATGTGATTTTTTGTTTGTAATCAAAATATTTCTTTAAAGTGGATTCTGACATTGATTGATTATTTTTTTTGTGATTTTCATCCGCTGAATCTTCAGTGATATATAATCCTTTATGTCCTTTATTGATTAGACTAACATCAATGTATTTTTTTTCTTCATCGTTTAAAGTTTGAATAATATCAATGGTTTCTTGAGGAATTGGGGCCCCAACTCCAAGAGCATTTTTCAAAGCTTCATCTAAAGCTTGAAGTTCCTGAAATTTTGTTACTTTTCTAGCCTGTTTGATGATATTTTCTTGATTATCAGATTCCTCTTCTTTTTTAATGTTGGCTTCATCAATCAGTAAATCTTTTAATCTATTGGTAGCATTATCAAGATCAATTTGTGCTTGTTCATGAAGATTAACAATTGGTTTTTTAGAGTAAGTGGCAAAATTCGGTAAGATCGAACCTCCATCATCATAAGTGAATTCATTATCGGTATCACTAATTTGTTCTTCCTCACTATCCTCCTCCCATTCTTCGTCATCATCATCTTCATTAGTTTTTTGCTTACCATCTTGTTCATCTTCGGGATCGATTCTAATTCGTTCTGAAGGATCATGATTCAAAATCGACCATTTGATGGCATTATTACCGCGTCTGGTTCTACTAAGGGATCTTCTATCTTCAGGTGGGCCTCTGCTTCTGGAATGGGAGCGAAGGTATGGGTTGGAATTGGTGGTGGATAATTTATTCTCTTCTTCTGCCATGATGTGTCAAAGTACTTGGCAAAGATTGGGATTAAGTGTAGATTAACAGCAGGGATAAACGGCTTGGATGTGTTTAAGTGTCAAGGGACAAGAGAGAAACGGATGGTTGGAGGGATGGATGGGATTAAATTGGTTGGTTAGGAGGAATTTATTAAATTTGTTTTATGCTTTTTTGGTGATTGCTGAAATGTCCGTAGTTTGCGATAATGCAATAATTTTTAATAACATTTATTTCCATTTTTACAACATTATTAACAAATAATTACAAAAAAATAGTTTTGTTTGAAAACTGAGTTGATATAGTTCCTATAATGGAATTTGGAATTTTTCAAATTCAACCAATCATTGCTTAAGCGAATCTTTGCAAATCTTTAAATGCAATTATAATGGTGTTCACTTGATTAAAAAGTTGTAATTCCTATTCTAATTGAGTTATTTTATATTCAATCAGTTCATACGGTGAAAATGTCACTATTTGGTATTTATTCGAAGATTTCAACAGTTTTTGGGTTAATCAGGGCAGATTTGACTCTGAACTGATAAGAGCTTGACTTCAAATTTAGCTTTAAACAAATAATTCTACTAGTGTTCTAGGTATTCAAACTCAGAACCAGATGAGGCTATGATGAAAAGTGTTTGAAAATCAATGTTATTGTCTTTATTGATGCTCTTTTGTTTCTAGATATTAATAATGATCCTTGAAAAGTCGGAAAAAGTCGTTCTATTTTAGCAAGAATTGAATATCTACAATAAAACAAAAGAAACCTTCTAGATACAATTCAAGTCCGCATCAAAGTATATTACAGATAAGTTTTAAATTACTGATTTTGATTCATGAATCATGTTGAACTGAAGCTTATAAAGTATCCGTAGACCATAAATAAATTAATCAAGCAAACACCAGTTTTATATACTACAGTTGATTAGAAAATTATTATCAAAAAATGGACAAATCAACCTATATTATATCTTTTTTGATATATATGAACAAAAATCTTTTTAACAATTAACACTAACATCCGCAATACCGCCTAGGCATAACTTACCGGCAGAAATTCTATCCGCAGCGCAGAAATCAAAAAAACAAATTATTTTCAAAACAAAACATTTATTAATAAGTTCATAAATTAAGGAATTAATTATAAACAATTGAATAAAAATGTCTAAAACTGACTATGAACCAAACAATAATGCCAACCTATTTCTGCAACCCAATGAAGAAAGCTCATCATATAAATTAAACACCAATAATATCCTATTACAAGAACAAACAAATCAAATAATCAATCAAATTAACGAAACCCACGGTGATTATATTTCCCCGCTTCATGATTTACTAAACCTCGACGAGATCAATTGTAACGAATTGAATTCCCTGTCGTTGATCGATCGAAAAAACATCAAATGGTGGCTACAAACCAAACTAGCCCCCTTGGGGATAATTTTGGCTATTGAAAGATCAGACTCCAAGAAAATCGTATTTAGGTGTCGACATAAAAGCAAGGTTATTGATCTGAATAAAAAAGATGAATACAAGTCATGTTGTTTTAAAATTAGAGCTAATTTTAGTAAAAAACAAGAGAAATGGAGAATTTCCATCGTTAATGATAAACATAATCATCAGTTGATTCCCAATAAAGATTTCATCAATAATGATTTACCCATTGATATTTCCCATACCAGACTCGGATTTGATAATAATAGTAATAATAATAGTTTGAGTGGTCCAATAAAACTGGAAGATTATAATTTT
Source organism: Saccharomycopsis sp. FM-2023a (assembly GCA_037355385.1). NCBI lineage: Eukaryota > Fungi > Ascomycota > Saccharomycetes > Ascoideales > Saccharomycopsidaceae > Saccharomycopsis > Saccharomycopsis sp. FM-2023a. The sequence goes on from JBAKFZ010000044.1 coordinate 47,481, forward strand.
AATCCATCTCAAAATTTAAATTATGGATTAATTGCTTCCCAACTCTACGACGAAAATGGGGCCTCTGCCACTTCAAGTGTTCAAGCAGCAGTGGTTGCCGCCGCAGTGGCCGCAGAACAACAGTTGGTGGAGGAAAATGGATCATTGGAGAAAATATTGTTGGAAAAAAGAAATCATTGGTTAAGAATCTCCAGTGAGGTGGTGTTAGATAAATTAGCGAATAATAATAACACTGGGTTAAGCGATGGGGATAAAATTAGAATATTGAATGATATTTGTAAAGATCTTACAAAAATCTTGGATAAAGAAAAAATTGGGTATTGGTAAATAAATGTAATTTAAACTATGCAATATAATGTAAACGAAATAAAAGAACTAAATAACTGAACTAACTTGTTGATAAAATAAAACGTAAACGTCACTACTAGTAATGGTCCCATCACCATAATTTATCCCTGGATTGATGTTAACTTCATAATTCTCATCATCAAAATAACACCAACAATCTTTATAACCGATTTTTGCCTTGTTGACAATAGAAGTATAATGACCATTTTTTAAATTCCCATAATGATTTATGAATCCGAGTAATTTATAAGTTAAGATTATATCTTTGACTTTGATATCCAAAATTAATGGAAATATTATAGCATCAGTGTTTTTGGATAAAGTTTCCCCAAATTTTGTAAATTTAAACCTTGATAACGAAATCACTAACACTTTGGGTAATTGCAAGAATTTCAATGACTTGATTGTTTTATTACCGGTGATTTGAATGCTTTGATACTTTTCTTTATTTTGAACTTGTGAATCCTCCAAAAACGGCGACGAGGGTTGTTTTTTGTTTTTCTTGCTCCTCAAATTGAAAAATGTCTTTTGATGTGGTTCTTCAACTTCTGGTAATGGAGGAGTGGAAGTTTCCCCATACATTGAATTATAGAGAGTATTGGCATCATTTAACTTTTCCAATTGTTTTTTACAATTCGGACAATCCCAAGCATTCTCACCACTTAAAATCTCATCAGCAGTGAATAATTTGATACAATCTTCTAGTCTGATTTTCTTTTGCTTGTTGGTTTTTTCCACAATACTTAGGGTTAAGACTGAAAAATTCGCAAAAGTTTTAGATACTTTCATACATTTGACACATTTTAAGCAACTTTCTAGTTGTCCTTGAAATAATACACTGATTGGACTTACTCCGTTTTTATCATTGATTTTCTTAAACCATTTGGTATAATTTCTAATCTCTTCATCAGTAATATTAATTGATAACCTTGAACTGGTTTCAAATTCCGTAATATCGTTATAATTTAAGGCTGGAATAACGGTTTCTGGAAACTCATTAATAATGGCATCGGAACCATTCAATTCTTCATGTAATTGATCCAATAGAAAAATCAAAAATTCAGTACTATCTTGTTGTTTATATGGGATTCTAAAATCAGGTCTTAATTTTGAACAAACATTCAAGAAATTTCTGGGGGCAATGATCACCCCACCGTGAGCATTCATCTTATCAAATAATTTACTCAATGCTTGGGAGGTCATGGGTTTTCTTTGCACATTGTTATATCTTTGATAATTTCCTTGTAGGAAAAAATTTCGGAAGTTTTGAATGGCAAAAATACATTGTAATAAACTATTGATATAACAATTATTTTCATAATTTTTTAAACCCACAATTGAATATGCTTTGAAGATATTTTTATTGTTGAAATTTGCTTGACTTGGAGAAATTTGGGGAGCTTGAGAAGGGATGGGTAATTTTGGTCTAAGACGATGTCTGTTATTCCCAGCACCAGCAATGATTTGTGATGCTTGTTGAGGAGGTTGCAAAGTAGGAGTTTGAATGGTTTGTAAAGTTTGAAAATTATTGGAATTTGAATTTGGGTTACCATTATTAATGGGACTATAATTAGGAATTGGTGGTACATTATTGATGATATTAATGACTGGGGGTTTTCGTTTCTTTCCTTGTTCCTTAGCGGCTTCATATGGTGATACCACCACTGATGATGATGGTTGTGGGGGCGGTGGTGGAGGTGGTTGAGGGGGAAGAGGAGGTGGGAAGTTGGGCTGATCTGGTTCACCATAATTATCGGGAGCGGGTATTGAAGGTAATGGAGGAATATTGTTTCTAGTTTGATGATGATGATGATGATGGTGATAATGATGATTAATAGGGAATTGTTGAGCACTTGGTGAGTTGTTTTTGGAATTAATATATCTTGGAGAAATATTATTTGAACCATTTCTTGGTTTTAATTTCTTTAGGGGTAACGGAACTTTTGCGGGTACTGGAGGAGGATCATTTTTGGGTTGCGGTATTATGCTATTTTTTCTAGGTATTGGAGGAGGTAAATCCATTGGTGGTTCAGGTTCTTGATTATTTCTATAATATAGCAACGAATCTTGAAAATTGGCAGTATCCGGAGTATGATTATCAAGATTATTAATATATTCATTATAATTATCATTTCTTTCAGGATCCAAACTTTGATATTCCATGGCGTTATTTAGATATTTCAAATCATCATTATTTTCCAGAAAATTATTTTGCAAGTAATGGTTTTCATAATCATTTTCTAAAAATTTAACCCAAGATTCAAATCCGTCTTCAAGTAACTTGGGAGATTTTGTTAACTTTTTGGGTTTTGAAGCATTACTTTCTTCATTTTTATAAATTAAGTCATAAAAAATTTGTAAATAATTAAATTTCATCTTATCATTATTGAATAATTTCCAAGTTTCCGAATCAGTGTAATACAAAATCAAACTGAATTTATAACGTTGTTTGAAATAATTATAAGTGTTCTTAATAGTGATGAAATCTTCATTATGATCAATTTCTCCAGAATTAATTAAATCATTTGAACCTTGAGATTTTAAAATTTTTCGCAAGGTTTTTTCTAATGATTCGGCAGTTAAGGAATCTTCTTGAAGTAACTGAGGATCAATGTTGATTAGGAATTTATTGGTTATATGATTAGTATTAAAATTTTCTCGAGACCGCAAATCAACAATCAAGGCATTTTTATTCTTTGTCAGTAAATATTTATGTAATGATTTGGCGGACATTGAAGGTAAAGATAATTTGGAATTATATGAGATTTCAATATTATCATCTTCAAAAGTGTTACTTGTATCCGCATTGTTATTATTATTATTATTAACATCTTCTTCGTAATGTTCTGGACCATAATCTGTCAAATAACTTTTAGTTGATCTTTTTTTTTTAATTCTGGGGAAATAAGTAGTTGATCTTTTTGTAGTACTATTAACATATTCTTCAATTTCCGACCTAATGTTATTGAAATAAAATTCATTCTTATAAAAATTCAATAATTGACCATATAATTCCAAATCTTCTTCATTTATGGTGGCTTTACTAACTTTATCCAAGCAAATGGGAATATAATTCAATAAGATAGTGTAACCAATTAAATAATAGGCAAGAGATTGATACAACAACTCTTGAGCATCATTTGTCAATTGATGACGATGATTGGCGAAATTCAAGACTTTTATAAATGGTTTTCGAAAATTTTCAAAACATTGCTCAGATGAGTAAATCAATTTGTATAGATTAGGAGAACGATAAGTATAATTGGCAATACTCCTGCTGATATTATTACTGTTAAGAATGCTGACCAAATAATGGTGGATGGGGTTATTAGAAAAAATGGGGTTGCTGTCAAAGTTTTTATTCTCTTTAATGCTGCTGCTGCTGCTGCTAGAGATGGTATTAAGGATCAACTGGAGACAAGCTGCGGTGGCCGGGGGGTCGAGGGCCTCGAGGGCACTGGAGACGGCGGGGGCAGGGGTGTTGGACATGCCAGAGAGGGCGAAGAACAGAGACAAAGCGAGACGAGACGAGATCTTTTAAATATGAAGAGCAGTGGCACGAGATCTTTTGTCCTTGTCTTTGTCTTGTTTGTTCAAGTTGAGTTTGTGAAGTTATTCTGGGAATATCTGGTTACGCAGCCCGTGTTTCAGATTCAAATTTTAATTTTCCGCTTAAAACAATTAAAATCAAGCAAATCAAACCTCTTAAAACCCTTAAGCCTTCCAAATATGCTTTCTAGAATACTCAAGAAGCCCATGGCTCTTCAGGGTCTTCGTTTTGTGCGTCCCAGATACGTCCCTGTAGCCTTTTCCAGGCTCCAGACCACCGCCGCTGCCCCACAAACTGAAACTTTTCATCATCCTATCAAAAATAGTAAACCCATGACAGTAAACACAGAACTTCCTGATCCTTTAGCTGAAGGTCGGAAAGTCAAATACCAATTCAGTGCTTTTGTTATTTGCGTTTGTGTCGGGTTCTTAGTAATTGTTAATTATGAAAAAGCTTCATCTCCTATTATTGGTTCAACTTTACATTCTCTTAGAAGAAACCCCAAAATGCTTGAAATATTGGGAAAAGACATTGATCATACTTCTATATTCCCTTGGATTTATGGAGAATTGAATCAAGTTAAAGGTGATATCAATATTGAATTCAGTATCGAAGGTGATAAAAATAAAATTGGTTGGGTGAAATTGATTGCAACCAGAGATGGGAAAAGTGCTCCTTTAGAAATCCATGAATGGTCAGTAACCGTTGATGGTGTTAAATATGACATTATTGAATAATCAACAAACTGTTACATTATTGAAGTTACAAAATCAAAAACAACTAATTACTGTACATAATTTATTAAACAACTAATATGAAAAGTCAAAACATGTAACTATCATTTGTTTTTCAACATTGATTCAATTCCATTCTTCGCCTTCTTCTTCTTATTCCCTTTTTCTTCATCAGCTTTTCTTTTGCTCATTTTTTTTTCAAACTTCTTTAGTTGTTCTTTTCTTTCCAGTTCTCCTTGTTTACTTAATTCTACTAATTTATTTTTAAATTCTTCATTATTTTCCAGTTTTCCTACCATCCATTCTAATAATTTAATTTCTTCTCCATAATGTTCATCTCCAACTCCAGTATCATATGGAGTTTCCAATATAATTGGGATTTTGGAGAAATATTCCAAATATTTTTTATTATTTGACAAATATCTAAAACTTTCTAATCCTAAGAATCCCATCCCTAAATTCCCATGTAAATCTCTATTAGATAGTAATGGAGTTTTTGAATCATTCAAATGGATTCCTGATAAATATTCAAATCCGATGATTTTACTAAAATTATCCCAAAATTCATCACTTGATTCAATACTTCTTAGATCATAACCAGCCGCAAATGAATGACAAGTGTCAATACAAACCCCGATTCGGGATTTATCTTCCACTAAATCAATAACGGTTTTCAAATCTTCTAACTTACTACCCACCACGTTATCACTAGCCATGTTTTCCAAAACAATTTTCACAAATTTTGTCTCTTTATGAACTTTATTAATATAGTCAGATAATTGTTTTAAACCTTTGGATTTATCTCCATTTTTCAAAACACTTCCGGGATGTAAATTGTAATTACCAACTCCTAACATTTCACATCTTTGTAAATCATCTTTGAAAGTATTATAACTTTTTTCACAAGCTTCAACTGATGGATTACATAAATTGATAAAATATTGACCATGAGGTAAGATATCTGTTTTAGGATTATAGTTGTACTTTTCACAAAGTTCTTTAAATTTTATCACTTCTTCTGGTTTAATTGGAGCAGAATCCCATCTTCTTGGGTTTTTCAAAAACATGGCAAAGGAATTACATCCAATATCGAAGGCATTTTGCACCGCATTAGAAATCCCACCAGTGGTTCCAACATGGGCTCCAAATTTCAAAGGACATGATGTAATTCTTTCAAATGTCTTGATTTGTTTGATTTTTTTAACCATGGCGATAACTTGAAATTGTTGGACTGAAGATGACTTTGGTCTTTGAAACTCGCGTCCTTTTTTTGAAAAATTGTTTTTGCTTTTCTCAATAATACGAGTCCATTTTTTACGCTGAATAAACCATGAGATTTGCCCTAAAAAACTAGTTTCCAGGACCGCAAATTGTTTATTTTCGCAATATTAATCTTTTAATCTTACTTATTTGCTTAAGATCTTGAATTATAATGGGGATCACCTGATAGGTGGTTCCGATGGATTTGTAAGCTGCAATATCGTGGGATATGTAAGCAAAAAAGAGCAGTCAAATATTTCCTGAGTTTTCTCAAAACCACAAATGAAATTGTTGAAACGGAAGTTACTATAGAAGTTATTTAAAATAGAGCCAATAAGAGATAAGAATTTACCAATCAGAGAATTAAAATGATAAATGAGTTGAGATTTTCAGAGTTTTTGTGAATTTTATTGAAATCAGTATTCACAAATTCCAATTCATTGAGGGTCATTATTATTGATAAACCCAAACCACGCTCCGAGTCGACAAATGTAACTTTACAAACTACATCAAAGAGATAATTCAAATACCGTTTATACAATAGATTAGAAATCAAATGATTTCTTATTTTTGCATTACTAATTCAGTTTATCACTGCTACCTCTTTAATTCCCAACATTTGACAGAACTCCACAAGTCATGTTGACATTCTGAGAAACCGGACAAATTATAGTGATATACCAAGACCTCACTACTGAACCTACAACAAAAAACCTTTTTTTCACAATTATTTCAAAAAACCTATAAAATTCATCATGAAGTTAAAGAGTCTTTATTGAGGCCAAAGCCTCTTTCATTGCTGTCACTGGTTTGTTTGTAAACCAAATCTTTTTTAGTCCCCACAGGAATTATTATATCTCCACTCTGCTTTCGAATTTCGTTTGATAAAAGATTAGATCAACCTTTGATCTGAAAAGTAAGAGTTGTTCCCCCTCTGCTGCCTATTATCAAAAGAAACAAGAATGGGTCACTGAAAAGTAATTGAGTCCAGTAAAGCTTCAATGTTTGCTTTGTCAGTTGGCTCACAATAACTAATTATTGACTTTTGAAAATCATCAAGCTAACATGATTCATCAAAGGTAAATTGTAAACCCCAAAAATTTCTTTGACTAATGATTACTTAACTTTTTGAAAGCACTCAAAAGGTTCGTTACTAAAGTAAAACATCACTTCTTTCAAGCACTTTGGCACCCTTGATAATATCATCAGTATCAATTGTTAAATGATATTCATTTATTAATATATATAATTGATATGATTTTCAGAAACTTGGTACAACTGTACATCAACAATAAAACCATTGATCAAAAAAATTCAGGAACGTTCTTATAAGACTTAGCAGACAAAACTGTACGATCTTACTGTTTGACAGAATCAAAAACCTTTTGAAGCAAAGAACTTAAGGGCCCGCCTTCCAGTGATACCGCCCAGGACGCGGAAACAGTTACAGTACGGAGCATCCACTCAAATTCCCCAATACTTAAGGAATGAGAAATTAAAAATAAAAAAAACTAATAAACTAAAGAGAAAACTTGTTATATCAAATATATGGATAGGATGTTATATACTTCAATACTTTTTGAAATTATTAACTCGCAGTTTGTGTAAAAAGTTGATTATCTGAGTCATTTTTCCTGCAGACCTCTTCCATCAAAAAAAACATAAAAAAATGAAAAATATTGAATTTGACTCAACTCTTTTTCCTTTTATTACAAGTTTCAACCATGCTATCCAGAGCCTCTGCCTTGCGTAGATTAGTCTCATCTTCTACCAAAACAACTGCGTTTCGTGGATTACCTTTGAGATTATCAAAAGTCAATTATAAACCAACTTTGCCAAATAATGTGCAATTCAAAAATTATTCAACTCAATCAACTGTTGTTCAATTATTAAATAACATTGGTTCCAAAAGAGAAGTGGAACAATATTTGAAATTTTTCACTTCAGTTTCATCTCAACAATTCGCAGTCATTAAAGTTGGTGGGGCCATCATTACCCAACAATTAGATGAATTGGCTTCTTGTTTAGCCTTTTTATATCATATTGGATTATATCCTATTATTTTACATGGTACTGGTCCTCAAATCAATCAAGTTTTGGAAGCTGAAGGAGTTGAACCAGATTATATCAACGGAATTAGAGTCACTGATGAGAAAACCATGAGTGTGGTTAGACGTTCATTTTTACAACAAAATTTAAAATTAGTTAGTGCTTTGGAAAAATTGGGAGTTCATGCTAGACCTATCACTGGTGGAGTTTTCAATGCTAACTATTTAGATAAAGAACAATATAAATTGGTTGGGAAAATCGAAAGTGTTAATAAATATCCAATTGAAGCCAGTATTGCTGCTGGTGCTTTACCAATCTTAACTTCTCTTGCAGAAACTCCTAGTGGACAAATTTTAAACGTTAATGCTGATGTTGCTGCTAGTGAATTAGCTAGAGTCTTTGAACCTTTGAAAATTGTTTATTTGAGTGAAAAAGGTGGTATCACTAATCCATTGACTAATGAAGTTTTATCAGTGATTAATTTGGATCAAGAATATGATGCTTTATTGAAAGAACCTTGGGTTAAATATGGTACTAAATTAAAGATTACTCAAATCAAAGAATTATTGGATTATTTACCAAGATCTTCTTCTGTGGCAATTATTGATGTTAATGAATTACAAAAAGAATTGTTCACTGATAGTGGGGCTGGTACTTTAATTAGAAGAGGTTACAAGTTAATCAGTTCTGAAAATTCTTTTGATGAAAAATTTCAAACTAAAAATGATTTATTAAGAGAAATTTTGGGTAAAAGTGAAGAATTTCAAAGTGGTAATAACTCAATTTCTAATTATTTGAAAAAACTTACTCAAGATTCAAATTTCAAAATCTATGCTGATGAACCATTAGATGTTTTGGCTATCATTACCAACACCAATGAAGAAGTTCCGTTATTAGATAAATTCCAAAGTAGTCAAAATGGTTGGTTAAATAATGTCACTGATAATGTTTTCAATCAAGTTAAAGAGGATTTTGAAAAGTTACAATGGGTGGTCAGTGAAGATGACCCAAATGCCAGTTGGTATTTCAATAAATCCCAAGGATCTTTTCATAAAGATGGTTATATCCTATTCTGGTATGGAATTGATGATGTTAAATTAGTTGATGAGATTATTTCAAAATTTGAGAAAGATGTTTCCAAACAATCAGTTAACAATCCATACAAATTCAAATCTTCTATCAACACCAACTTCAAAAACGTTATTCAATCTAGAGGATTTTCCACTATTTCCAAAAGATCCTTTGCTACCCAATCTAATCCAAACCCCCCATTAAGAAATGGTAACAATAATGAAAAATCCAGAGTGGCCATCATTGGAGCCAGAGGTTACACTGGGCAAAACTTGATTTCCATGATTGATGCTCATCCATATTTAGATTTAACCCATGTTTCTTCAAGAGAGTTGGCTGGTAAACCATTGAAAGGTTACACTAAAAATGATTTAACTTATGTCAATTTACAGATTGAAGATATCAAAAGACTTGAAGAAAATAATGAAATTGATATTTGGGTTATGGCATTACCAAATGGGGTTTGTAAACCATTTGTTCAAGCCATTGATGATGCTGAATCCAATCATAATTCCAAAATCATTGATTTATCCGCTGATTATAGATTCGATACCACTGGAGAATGGACTTATGGTTTACCAGAGTTAAATGATAGATCTAAAATTTCCATTTCTAGAAAAATATCTAACCCAGGTTGTTATGCTACTGCTGCTCAAGTGGCCATTGCTCCAATTTTAGAATACGTTAATGGGACTCCATCAATCTTTGGAATTTCTGGTTATTCTGGTGCTGGTACTAAACCATCTCCAAAAAACGACGTTAATTTATTAAATAACAATTTAATTCCTTATTCTTTAACTGACCATATTCACGAAAGAGAAATTTCTAGACGTTTAGGTATTGATGTTGCTTTCACTCCTCATGTTGCTCAATGGTTCCAAGGTATCACCCATACTATTTCCATCCCTATCAAAACCAATTCCTTGACTTCCAGAGATGTTCGTAATTTATACCAAGACCGTTACCAAGGTGAACAATTAATCACTGTTTCTGGTGAAGCTCCATTGGTTAAAGACATTAGCGGTAAACACGGAGTTGTCGTTGGTGGATTTGCGGTTAACAGTAAAGCTAATAGAGTGGTCATTGTGGCAACCATTGATAATTTATTGAAAGGGGCCGCTACTCAATGTTTACAGAATATTAATTTGGTTTCTAAATATGATGAATATGAAGGTATTCCAGATGATTTAATCATTAGAGGTTGATTTTTACTTTCTTGTTATACAGATCAAGTTTTATATATCACATTCAATTTTATTAAAATATAATAAGTTTTGAGTTGTGCAATCAAGTATATTATCCGTGCAGTGTAAATTGTCAGAGCGTGGGCAACAACTGAATTTTTTGAATGATTTCTTTGCAATCATATGCTTAAATATCAAACTATGCAAATGGGATTTCATTCGTTGCCATCCGTAAAAACGTTTTCACCATTATATTCCATACTTTTCAGAAGCTCCAAAAAGTGCCGGGATTATTATAGGAAAATCGAGAAATTTTCAAATTAAATGTTTTTGGTTTCTGTGCAAATCGAAACACATTCAATACTTGATTATAACATCAATATTACTTGATTTTTCTCAGCTTTTCAACTACTATAATGGGTTGCTTAATCCAATTCTTTTGAATCTTAGTCACCTGGAAGAGTATTCCCAGAATGACAGTGATACCCCCTTATCAGCAGATAAAGGGGGTATAAATATTCTTATTTTCTAATAAAGTCAGGAAGTTACTGTTAAAGAGGTGTGGTTTATCTGATGTCGGGATTTTTTCTAAAGTGATTGAGCACCCGAACACCAAGGATCGGAAATTGAAGTAAATTGCATTATTTGGATAGTTATTTAACAATTACTGTTAAACTTTTTTTAATTCAATTGCTGTCATGAGTTCTGGAATTCTTCATAATATCGACTATAACGTCAAGGCCTTTGAATTCTCACCATCTTTTGGCAATGTGGTGTTATTTGTTGGAGGATTAACCAATGGTTTACTAGATGTTCCTTATTTGCCCAAACTATCAGCTGAGTTATCTAAAATCAAGTACACTTTGATTCAAGCACAATTGACCTCTTGCCATAAGGGTTTTGGTACTTCTAGTCTTGCTAATGATGTCAAAGAATTGTCAGCAATTATTAAACATCTCAAAACTGGGGCTAATATAAAAAATATCATTCTTGCTGGACATTCTACTGGATGTCAAGATGTTATGGAATACTTAACCAATAATCCTAATTTAAAAGAGAATGAAGAATTGTATGGTGTTTTAGGAGGGATTTTACAGGCTCCGGTTAGTGATAGAGGTGCTTTATCATTGAATCATACTCCTGAAGAAATTGATAAGTTTATTGAAGAAGTTCATGAAATAATGAAACAAAATAACAATAATCCTGATACTTTATTATCAAACAAATACTGTGATGTTTGGTTCAATACTCCAATGACAGCATATAGATTTTTAAGTCTTTCGGAAAAATCTGGCGATGATGATTACTTTTCTGCTGATCTATCAGATGAAGACTTAAGAGAGAAATTTGGGAAAATCGACAGACCTTTATTGATCTTACCGTCTGGAAGTGACGAATATGTTCCAAAAAAATATGACCAAGGGGATTTTACCAAAAGATGGGAGAGTTTTATTGATTCCAGATATCATTCAAAATATTCTGGGGTGGTAGTTGGAGCTAAACATGATATTAACTTGAAAAATTCTGATAATTATAACGTTCAAAACGATTATTGCGAAAGAGTCATTGGATTTATTAAAGAACATTTTTTACAATAATTATTACAAGTTATGTTTATTTACAAAAATAAATATTATTTTTATGATCTTTTGAAATATGGACTTGAAGCGAAATAAGTAGTCAACCCATCGTAAACATACTCTCCAACGTTTAAATATTTTTCTCCATACGTCTTGATCACGCTCTTATCATCGTTATTGGTGATATAATTGAAATTAGGGGTAAAACCATTTGATCTTCTAATTCCTGCAAGTAAGGTACTGGCTAAGACCAAATCAAAGGAAATATGAACAACTTTTCCAAGCTAAAGGTTAGTAAATGGTGAATGGTAGTATTGAAAGTTCAGTTCCACATACTGTTGGCATCTTTAGGGGTATATTGGGTACTTTATCAAGATCATTTCATTATCATTTTGCCGGAGATTACACAAAAACAAACTTGGGTGGCACCGTGGATGAGCCTGTGTGGATTTCCTTGTGCGTGTCTATTATCCGCACTGCATTATGTGCCCACGAGCCATTTAAAAATTCCGTTGGTTATGAGACCCTGCTATTTTAGTGAATTTGGCGGGGATTGTTAATTACTGGACTTTTTTAAGATTGTTTGGGAGGATCACCCATGGGTCTAGTTCCGAAAAACGAAAATTTCGAGATTCAAAAATCTTGAAACAACAGATTATTTTACCCAATCAACCTTCATTCTTAACAAACTGAAATGGGGTCCAGTTCTATGGTTGTTGGCTTATCTGTGGGCATTCCTTGTGGAATCGCAGTGTTTGCCCTTGCTATTGTTTTCTATATTTCCACTCATAGACAGAAAAAACTAGAGAAACAAGAAATGCTTGATCATAATCTTGATAATGATAAAATTGAACATATTGATCTACAAGAAGATTTAACCTTTGATAATTATCAACAGTTAACTACTCCTCAAAGTCCCACAATTGATAGAAATAATAATAATCCTGATGAAGTTTTAGAAAATCCAAAAGATGAATCATCTCAACAACCACCATTAAGAAAAGCAAAATCTAAAAAATATAGAAGTTATAGCTATCATCCAAGTATGAAAGCTCAAAATTCTCAATTACCTAATGGTGGTATTAATCAATGGGAACAAATGAATAAAGATCAAATACCTCAATCACAATCATCTTCTTCTACAGTTTTCAATAATAATAACAAGTTTAGTCAACCCACTACTGCTAAAGATTCTTTAAAAGACTCCAATTCTAATGGATCCACTACTCCAGGAAATACTAATCCATCATTACCAAGACATAATAGTGAACAATTATTACAAAATTATTTTGACGGTATTATCCCCGTGGTTCCAAATAATAATAATCAAGATACAATATCGAATCATTCTAGAAATTCTAGTCGTTCAAATATTGTTGGTGATCCAAACAATATCAAGAAGAAACATTTACTGATTTTCAAAAAGACTAATTCTTCCACCAGCATTCCAAATCATTTCAATAATAATAATACAAATAACATGGAAATTCCAAATGAAACAGATCATACAGATTACGTTAAATCTTTTCATCGAAATGCCATTGAAAGTAATGATTTCCACATGCCCATCCCAGGAAACAGAAATAGTTTTATTTTTGATAATAGTAACCATCAAAATAATTCATCCAAAGATTTTTTAACTCAACCTCCCAAAAAACCAGCCGAAAAAAGCTTTTACTTGGAACAAAGTAGTGATAATGACACCACCACCAATAGTATGAGCAATCCTTTTGATAGTGACTTGAGTGAAATGTGAACACTCTTTTTAATTTTTTATCTTTAACTTCTTTGAAAACTTTTAAAAGTTGGACTTTTTTTTTGTTTGATGTTTTGTTTTACGTTTTTTTTTTTCAATTGATTTATTCTAGACTTACACTGTTTTACTATTATTAAAAACATTATAATATTGCATTTGTTAGAGCTCATAAAAATATACGATATTTGTTTTTTTAAAATTCAAGTAGAAGGATCGCATTCCTAATTTGACATTTTTTTGTACCTTAATTAAGAAAAGCCCATTTCACATAGCCGCAATTTTAATTATTGTTTATTATCTTTATACAAAATTTAATGGTATGGAGGTTCAGTTATGGAGTTTTCAATTTAATAGCTGAATATTCTATTATGATAGAAAAGCCTAGAATTTTAGTGTACTATAATTAGAATTACATTGTTAAAAATTTTCTTGGGAATTTTTTGATTGATAGATAAATAAACTTGACGATTGGGAATACGTTATAAAGCATTGACCAATGTTTACATATTTGAAAAGACTACTTATTGCGGATTACTGAAAAGTCTCTATTTCTCTTCGATCATATTAGCAAACTTGTAAGTTTTTATGTGTAAGGTATCAAAATAATAACAAAAGAACTTAAAAATTTCGCGTAATACAATAATGAGGCTACTGAAATATTGACACTAAAAATATAATTATGAGTATTTTGTTTGAGAGATTAATAGATTTTGAAATCTCATAAACATTAGTGACAATTTGATTTACCAATGTTCTGAGAAAGAATTATTGAGCTGTTTTCATTAATAATGAGAGCTGTTGTCAAATTGACACTATTCAAATCATTTTTCATCAAAATTATTGATTTTCTTACATACCAAATATTGTGTCATCATAGTTGATCTTTTTACCCAAATAGGTAATATCATTTTGAATAATCTGATTTATTTTTCAATTTTACCAAATCTGCAAGCCGGTTTTCAGACATTTAATCATGATTTTGCATACAAATTTCAGAAATCCACTGCACGGCCGTTTCGCAAAATGGGAGATTTTTAAGGGTAAAAAAGATGGTATAAAAACATTGAAAGTAATCTTTGAAAGTAATCATTGATATCACAAATGAACCTTCATATTCTTGATGATTTGTGAAAATCATTTTTGCAAAACGTTGAATTGTTATCCAACTAATTCATAGAGTATGTTAAAAAGAGGAACTTTGCTAGGACTTACAATTGTATAATCTAAATAGAAAAAAGAAAGAATTTGTTTATTATGAACATCGGTACATTAATCTAAACTAGAATTAACGCTCAACTCAGAAATAACATCAGAATCAGTATCAAATTCAGCCAGGCTATCACTATCACTAATGCTTCTTACATTTTCTATAACCACATCTCTAATAGTATCTCTATCAGTATCAATATCAATATCGAAATCAAATTTCCCATGATCCTTATAGTTAAAATAATTCAACATCCAACAATCCATACTTAATATGAATTGCCCCCAATGAGTATGATTATAATCTTTCAATAAGATTTTTCTCAATGCTAATGAATTTCTAGTACTTAACAAATTTCCTTCTAATTTGATTCTATCACCTGTTTCCATTTCCAAATACTCATCATCAGTTTCAGCAGTCATGGTTTTCTTATAAGCTGAATGAATTTCTTCGAATAAATTTTTTTTGCAAATGGGACAAGAAATTTTGGAAATACTTTTTGCAATAAGAATTCTCAATTTATTATGTTCAGCGTTTTCAAGTTTTCTAAAAACCCATTTCTTGATACATTTTTCATGGAAATGATGACCACAAGATAATATTGTAACTTTTTTTCCAAACGGACAAAAACAAATTGAGCAATCTTCATTATCATCAATGATATAATTTTTTTCATTTTTAACAATAACTGAAGGATCAAATAATGAATACTCAAATTTGAATTTGATATTGTTTAAAACGATCCCGTTTCTCATGTAAATTTTGAATTTATATTTAGACAAATCAATGGTAGGATAAAATTTTGAAAAATTTCTTGGAAAAGTAAGTAGTAATAAAATACAATCGTCAAATGTTTTTTTCAAAACTTGTTTATCATCCAATAATCTAAGTGGTTTGCTTTGATTCATTGATTTCAAAACAATTGTTTGTTCGACAATCTTATGCTGTTCAAATTTCAACATGTAATCAATATTTGGATATTTTTTTTCTTTACTTGTTTCAATTAACTTTGAAATCCTCTTTGAATCAGTTTTGGTTTCTTGATTATTTGACATCATTGAATTGGCATCTTGATTAGTAGACATTTTTAATTGTTGAGTTAATGATCAAGTTACAAAGGATTATGAATTGAAGGAAAATTATTTGAACTTTCAAAAGACGCAGGAAATTTTTATGCCACATCTTTCTATTGTCTCCTCAACCTATAAATGTCAGGAATATTTTTTTGAGAACAGAAAATGACGAAGCATTGATGTAATTAAAAGTTACTTCCTCTGGTAATCCATCATTTCTGATCACAGTTTCCAAAAATTGTACTCCAGAAGCCATCAAGGAAATAATCATTTCGGAATACAAAGAAGATGGAACAGAAAATGATACTAAGCAATTACTAATTTTTAAAAAATTGGAGAGTTCGTATGAAGTAAACAAGAATGATTTTAGACATGATGGCAATATACATTAGTGGTTTTTGTAACTCAATTGGAGTGATTAAAGGTACGTTTTGCTGCCTGAAAGAACTTCCTCTACTTCTCCTTCGTCCTCCTATTCCTCGTCCTCCGCGTTCTCTTTCCAGAAGAAAGTTATTGAGATATTGAGGAGGAAACTAGTGATTATTCTCCTTCAAATACGAACCATAACGCGAGTAGCAAAATAATGTAGCCACATTCAAAGTCATTTTGTGTGGTAATGTTTCTGGAATACCTATCTTAATAATATGACAATTATGGAAAAATAACACATTACTCCAAGAGTTGTAAACTACTTGAATGGCTATTGACGCGGATATTCCCACCAACGAGAAGCTAGTCAGGTTTTGGCTTGACCTTTTTTTCAAGGTAGCATCTATTAAGGGTACTCTATATAAATTTTCTTAAGTCGCGGAACCCTTCCAACTCGGCAATCCAAAATTTACCAAAATCGTAATCAATTTACAGACCGTTGTGAAAGATCAACCCTGCATTTCACGATTATCAAATTGTTGTTATCATTTAAACCCATAATCTGGTAAACTAACAATTATTGAATGAACAAAAGTTTTGCGATAATATATTTGTGAAATTTACGAATTCACTTGCCTCTCAAATTTTAAAGATGACACTCTTTATATAATCACGTGACGCTTCAAAAAATTGGGGTTTCGCGGTTTTAGTCCCGTTAGTTGGTCATTTATTGATTATGAGACCATACCATTTTAATTAAGGTTAATTAAAGAAAAATTTTTGAGCCAACGGAAGGCTATTTTTTTTAAAACTAGACACAGTTTTTTAAATTCAAAAATCAGAAGGTAAGGGAAGAAATCTGTTTTCCCCAACTAAGTGACACATTACGTAATAACTTAGCTTTTCAATACAAAACTAATCATCATCCCAAAATTGAATGAAAAAAATTTAAATTTTGATTAGTTCGTTCAATGAATCCACTCTTTAGTTCGCTATTATATAAACTTTCCAAATATTAATAATCAAAATAAGAATATTACGTTATCTTATCCACTCATCGGCGACCCACGAATTTGGTTCAAAAAACTATATAAATCAAGATTTCTCCCCCTCCCCAGTAAGTATCATTTAATTCATTTCAAATCAACAAGCTTTAGATTCAAAACTTTCAACATGAACGGCTATTATAGTGATAGTGACAGAATCCATTTGACCATCATCGATGCTCATTCTCTTAAAAAATACAACTACCATGTGGAAATTGAAGTAGCTAGCAATTTTGATTTTGTCATTGCTAGTGTTTTGAATAATCCGATTCCACAATATGTCAAAGCATTACTTCGAAAACAAAGATATTATTTGGAAACTTCTGTAGGAAGATTTATCGTTAATGAAAAAACTTATGGATGTTTCTTGGTTCCAGAATATCCATATAATTTGATTGTCAATGTTGACCATAGAGCACCAGCTTCAAAATTAAGGGCAACTAGTACTTTTATTGAGAGAAATTATTCATTGAGAGAAGTAAGACCTGATACAAATGCCTATATCAAGTATTTCAATAAGAATTCTCCTCTAACTTTACCCTCTTTTATCAATTGAAAAAATTGAGCCTTTGAAATTGCACTTTAATGATACCGGATTATACTATTTATTTTTTTATTTGTGAGTGTTTTCTATTACGTTTTTTATTCTTAGTTATACTATACTCCATAATCTTATTGATTATTTTTTCTATCTATATTATTCTTTTGAATCACATTTTTAAAAAATGAACCAAAGTTACAATGTAAATCATTACCCTTTCATTTTATTGCTTGATAATCAATTAATTATATCGGGAAGCATATGAAAAACCATATCTTTTACCGAGTAATTTAACTTAATCAGTACCTTTTTTTGGTTAATAACATAGTAATCAACAAGTTAGTTATTGTTTTCATATGTGAATGATCTGTACTAGTTTAACTATGCGGATTTTCCTACTTGTTCAGAGTCAAAATATTTAAACTAGATATTCTCTGAATTAATTACATCAGCTCAATCACAAAGAATTTCAAAGTTTTGAAAGCTGGTTTTAAATAAAAATTAAAATCTGAAAATTAATTTCTTTCTATAGAATGTTTAAAAACATATATTTCATTCATTTTTTTAACTGTACATTTGCTTATCTCACATAGTTAAAACTCATACTTTAATCATATTTGAAAAATCATTGAAACAATTTTTTTAAATCAAATAATTTAAGGCCAAACATGATCAAATATTTTACCTTTAATTGCACAATAAATGTCAGCATTACCTAATAAATTCACTTCATATAACTTAGCGTTCTGATTTTCTTCCAACTCCAACATTTTACCCAAATACAAAACCATAACATTTGGACCTTGAGTTCTTTTGCAAAAGTCAACAACCAGCTTTAAAGTTTCATAACTACTAAATTCTTTGAAAATAATTTCACCTCTTTGATAAAAATTGATCTTTAATGTCACTCTAGTTTCAGAATATTTGATGGGACTATTGTTATTTGATACAAATACATAAATAGTTTCCGCTGGATTAATTCCTGCTTCTGTTAAAGTATTACGATTATCGTCAATAGAATAATATTTTCTCCATGATTTAATAGCAAATCTTTGGTCAATTACAGGGAAACCATACAATTTCAAAAGTTCAATTTTTAATTTCCCAACAGTAGTATAAATATCAGGTAAATAAATTTCTTCATACTTTTTGTTATTATTTTCATCTTTAATAGTTAAAAATAATTTGATATGTTGAGGATTAGTTGAATGAAGTTGGACACTAAAGTCATATAATAACCAAACAATAGAATGCTCTTTCCAATCATTAACAGATTTATTATCCCAAATTTCTCCACTAACTGGATCAATAAATTGATAATTTTTTTTATCTGGTGAGAGTTCTCTCAAAATATCAATTCTCATTGATTCCAAAGAATTGGTAAGTGGGTATTTGAAAGTATGAATTTTCCATTTATACCAAATTTTTAATACTAAACTTGATGGATCATTATTGGGGATTGATAAGTTAGCAATTGATGGACTAGCAATCTCTTCATAACTGGGTGGTTCTTCAATACTTGAAGAAGGATTAGTAGCTGTAGTTTGCAATCCTGGAGGAGGATGATCAGGTCTTGTATAGTTATTATCAGTTTTTGATTCTTCATTAATCAATGAAATATCTTTTACTGATTCTTCGATCTGTTCAACTTCAGATGATTCATCATCAATCATAACTAATAATTCACTGCCATTATTGATTTTAAGTTCATTAATACTCGAATCCTGATTACTTCTAGGAATTTGAAAAAATAGTTTGATTTTTTCCTTGGGAATGTCGAAACTTTTACTAATGGTTTGCTTAATTTCTTTGATTGAAATATTTTGAGGGACCTCAATTTGAGTCGCTTTTTTATTATAGGTGATCAGTAATAGCATTGAATTAGTAGAAGTGGTGTAGTAATATTACTTGGTAATTGAGAGTAAAGAGAAATGAAAGATATAAAATAAAAAGAGAAATCAGGAATTCTATTAATTTTATTGCTTTGATTTTATAATTCCACAAATTCGTTGCTCATCTCCAAGGCACGGGTGTATTGGTGTTTGGGTTGATTGAAGCATTTCCTTCCTTTTTAAAAATTAATAAGTGATAATTATAATGGTCTTTAAGTTCATATTAAGGTCATTCAACACATTAAATGAAAATTTGATAAGCAAATTTTAAAAATCAAAAATTTGAGGCTTGATAGATGATTTATATCGTCGATGTATCAAATTAAAAAACAACTTTGACGTAAATTTACAACTTCTGACAACAATTTCTAGTTATTCCTTTTGAAACTCTTTTACTTTTTTTAGGCAGTCTTCAAGAACAACTGGAGTTACAAATTGTTATATTTTTTATATGATAAATTTGATAATCAACTAAAAACTCTATTTACAGGAATTAGTTTTTGAGTCAGTAAAAAACGACTGAACACTGTAATATCTGATACAGTACTTTAAAAAACCCAATAACTCCAATGAGACTGTTCTCATAAATGGTTATCACTACTTAACACATATAAATTATCAAATCACAATTATCTCCATATGTTGACTTATCTTAAAAATAATAAAACAGATTGTCAAAAAATGCGATGCCATGAAAAATCAACAATTTTTTTTGGAAAACTCCCAACACGTCAAATTACAATGAATTAAATGGTTGAGACAGGATTAAATGATAAAAGTATCTGGAAGTCAGTGGTTTCTGGAAGCATATCTGGATTGACCGTCAGATTTATCATATCACCGCTAGATATTTTGAAGATTAGATTACAATTAGAAAGAAATCATAATAAATCAATTTCTACCGTTAAAATCATTACTCAATTAATCAAAAATGAAGGAATTAAATCTTTTTGGAAAGGTAATTTGCCAGCAGAAATCATGTATTTGTTATATGGAGGAACACAATTTAGTAGTTATACAATTTTAAAAAATCATGTTTTCAACAAAGAAATTTATATGAATGAAGAATTTAAAAAATTAATTGTTGGAGGTTTAAGTGGTTGTGCGGGGACTTTAGTTAGTTATCCATTTGACACTTTAAGAACAAGACTAGCTGCTGATAAATCAAAAGGGTTCAAGAATCTATCAAATACAATAAAAAACACAAGAAAAAATGAATCAATGAAAGGATTTTACGATGGTTTAAAACCAACACTAATTCAAATTTTCTTCCATACTGGATTATCGTTTTATTTTTATGAGAGCTTCAAAACGAGGATCAATGATAATACTCCACTTTGTGGATTTTTGGCGGGGACCATTTCAAAAACTTTAGTTTTTCCATTAGATTCAATTAAAAGAAGATTACAAATTAAAAACAGTAAAAAGTTGATTGAGCAGAAAAACTACGAGTATTTACACAAAAACAATTTTTACAATCTGAAAAAAATCTTCAAAATTTGGCTCAATATCATAAAAGTTGAGGGGGTTTTGAGCTTATATAAAGGTTTGGGAATTGCAATTCTTAAAAGTGGACCAGCTTCAAGTTTAAGTTTTACAATTTATGAAATGTGTATGAAATGGTTGTAATATATGATAATAATTATAGAATAGTTATTAGGTTTTCAATAAACGTGTAGTGATATATTAAGAGATTGTTATGGTTCAACACAATCAAAATGTTAAAATAAGAAGTTGTCTGATGAACCATTAGTTAAAAACGTTTTTCATGAGATCCAGCATATATTAACATTAGAAGATTCTCCAGTTTGATTACAGGTCTTTGATCAATGTAGAGTACCTCCATTGAGATTTGCAATAGAAAGAGGGAAGGACACCGTCACAGTACCAGGATTACCGTAAAAACTACTCTGATCTATTCAAAAGCATCATTCATTAAAATTTCATTTATACACTAATCACAATGATTTTTAATCAAATTAAGACTCTCCACATCAACAATATTACTATAAAGCTCATGTTCATCAATAATAATTTTCTCTCCATTAAGGTTCAAGACATCAATCAATTAAAAGTTTTTAGGATCAGATAAGTCGTAAGTATAAGTGTTTGCTTTATCAAGTTTCCATTTATTTTTAGTAATGAATTTTAAATTGCCTAAGCGACTGGTCAAGTATTCAAATTCAACTTTTGCTTTTTTGTAGACTAAAGAGTTCTTATTATCATTTAAGTTTTTTTATTGTCAACTAATTCAGAACCTGCATTATTATAGCAAAACCCATTTGAGTCAATCCAGATTCCTTCAAAAAAACTGCTTTTAAACTTAGCAACTCCATCACAATACTCATTTTAAGATACTAAATTTTCGAATCTTTTGATGCGAAAATACCCTTTGATAAAGCATATCTACATACATTACATTTAGGGCAAGGAAATGATTTAGGATTACCAGTATTTAAAACTTTTGCCACACTTTTGGTACCACCATTGAAATGTTTCAATTTAGGTTTGATCAGTAATTCTCCAATTTTCAAACCTCTTGAGGACAATTCATTCAATTCTTTAAAGACCATTCCAATAATAAAATCTTTTGTTCTTTCACTTTTTGACCTAGTTTTCGAATAAATTAGCTAAAGGAACATGGATAAAATTATGAGTAGCATTAATAAGGTGATACAAATCATTTATTTGAATCACAAACACGTCAGAATAATCTTTAGACAGTAAATTGACCTTTTCACAACAAAAAATGATATTCAAAATGATATGACCATCATCATTGAAAACTCTATTAGTATTTTTGAACAAAACACCACTAAGGTAAGCACCAATCTTTGTATGAACAAAATAATGAAATAAATTTCTCCCATAATCAAAGCATTTAAATTCATCTTCTTTAGAACTTTTAGAGCCTGATATGATGAAAGTTTTGAAGCATTTGCAGTATTTCACAAAATCAATGATATTATTACTTTGGACAATTTTGATAAGTTTGTTTCGATAAATTTTTTGAACAGACGACTTTGTTTGCTCAAATCACTAATTTTTTTACCTATTAAATCAGCTTTGAATTTAACAAGTTCTGATTCATACAAATTTGGTGAATCCAAAAACTTTTCACATTCAAGATCCGAAGTAAACAGATTGTACTGATCATTAGTTCTATTTAGTTGAATTATTAATTGGCCGAGTTTGATCAGATATATTTTCATTTGTCAGATTAGAAATTTTAGATGAGATATTTCAGTTACAACATTGAAATTATAATTTTCTGCAACACAAATTAAAATTCTCACAGAATTTGAAGTTGGTGGATTTAAAACAGCAAAATCAAATTCATCCAAAATAGTATATGTCAGTGAACCAAATAAAATGTTTAAAGACTCTTCATTTATTTTGCTTCCTCTATCATGAAAAAAAAAATGTCTGTTAACTTCTTTAAATATCTAAAGGTAAATACATCCTTGGTCTTGACATTACTAGAAGAAAATATTATTCTCTTTCTGTGTCTGAGTGATCTTAACATACACATGTAAAAATCGTGCCTAAACTCAATGATTCGCTTGGTCTTCACCCTGAGCATCTAATTATTATGGTCTTGAAGTTGCTCAAATCAACGAATATTGCATTTGTGAGTAAATTAACAATACTCTTTATCACAAAGTTTTGAGCCACCTCCGACAGCTTTTTGGCAAGAGGCTTGGGTGAATCTATTGATGATTTACTTAAATAGTTAGTTGTTTGTCAAATTGAAGATCAAAATTGTGTCAACAAAAAATCAGGCGTTTTTGGTGGAGTGAAACCAGTATTTAAGGTACCATAGAATTTTGAATGATCGATCGTCACCAGTTATCTCTATTCGTACTCATCCAACTCAATTGAATTGTAAATTATCATTAGAAAAGAAAACATTAACTTCT
Organism: Saccharomycopsis sp. FM-2023a; assembly: GCA_037355385.1. NCBI lineage: Eukaryota > Fungi > Ascomycota > Saccharomycetes > Ascoideales > Saccharomycopsidaceae > Saccharomycopsis > Saccharomycopsis sp. FM-2023a. The sequence goes on from JBAKFZ010000044.1 coordinate 71,061, forward strand.
GCTTGAGCTCATTAACTCACGAGCCCATTAACTCACGAGCCATAATAATTAAAAAACCCCGTGACCTGATTTTCTATTAGAAATTCCGAAAATCAAAAATCACAAAAATTAAAAATATCAAATTTGTAAAATCAGTTGAAATAAATTTTCAAAATGGATTCTGATGATGATTTTTTCGTTCTTGATAAAAAAAATCAAGACGAAAAATTCAAAGGAATGATTAAAGAAGCCAAAATCATCAAAAAAATTGTCAGGAAGAAAAAAAAAATCCTCAAAAAAGATGTTAATAAGAAAATACTTGAAAACTTAAATCAAAGAATCGAAGTTAAACACTCAAAAAATTCTGAATATTTACCATTAGAAAAACACAACTTTATACCAACTAGTGATACAGTCTCGTTGATTTTAACGGAAATTGATTCAGTTAATAAAGAAGAAGAAATGTTAAAGGAAAAAAAGTTACATAATAAATTAAAACAAAAAGATTTGACAAAAAAATCAAATGATAGGAGTTCAAAAGATGAGAATGATGATTATGAAATTTTAAGAATCAAAAATAAGTTTGATAAATTAAAGTCATCAATTAATCAATCAATTGATTTATCCAAAGACAAAAATAATAATAATCATAATGAAATCAATGAAATTGAATCAAAAAGAATCTATCAATTCAAAATCATTTCCCAATTACCAGGTACAAAAAACGCCGAAATCATTGTTAATATAACTGGTGATAAAAAATTCAAAAAATTAATAATTGCCTGTTTAAAAAATCTTGCTTCAGAATATTATATTCCCGAGGAGTTTCGTCATGAATATAAAATCGATAATGTTTTGTTATTATATAAATCCAAAATCAAATTACAATTATATATGAGACCATCATTTTTGAAATTAACAAATAATAACGAAGATCAAGTATTTGTGACTGTTTATTTAATGACAAAAGATGATGTCAAAAAAAGAGAAGATGAGGAACAGAACACTGATAAGTTTGTGTTTGATAATAATGATGATGAAATCACAATAATTAGTGATACAGAAGCTGAGTTAATTGAAGCAGAAAAAGAAGCCAAAGAGAATAAAATCGTTAATGAAGTGGAAAATGATGGTGAAATGTTCAAGATTATTTTGAATGATAAAGATAACTCAAAGATTGAAGTTCAAGTCAAACCATCAACATTATTGAAAAACATAAAAGATTATTATTTGAAGAAAAAAAATTTGAATTCAAGTACAAAAATTACGTTGATTTTTGATGATGAAGAATTAGATCTTACACAAACTGTTGGTGATACAGAAATCGAAGATGAGTTTGGAATCGACGTGATTGTAGATTAGTTTTTGTAATTCCAATAAATGGGTTTTTGGGTAATTGTAAATTTCAATATCTTTATAAGTAAAGTAGATTGATCGACAATTTGAAAAAAAAAGGTTATGTGCACGTGCCTTTTTATTTTAAATTCAAATTACAAATATGCAAATTCAACAACGATAACTAAATTAATAACAGCATCGTATTAAACTTAACAACGTTAACAGTTCAACAACAACCATGATAAGATTAGGATTCAATCTACAGCGATGTATTTGTGCAATTTGCTCGTTTTTTCCAAAATTTATTTGTACAATTTTTTATATTTGGGCCGGATATACCTTTTGTTACCAAATATCCATCAAATATGTTGGGGGGCTAATAGGATTTCTAATGAGTTTGATTGGGTTATCATTAACAGTTCTTGGACTTTACTCGTATTACTTGGTTATTAAAATTGGACCTGGATCAGTCAATGATTTTCCCGAATTAAGAATCAAATTTTTAAATGAAGATGATGAATTATTAATTGATGAATTAATTGATGAAAATTTGAACAAATTAATTGAATCCGGAGCAATTAAAGCCCCCCTGAATTATTACTTGAAAAACACTTACATGATCAATTCCTCTGGTTATTTAAGGTATTGCAATAAATGTCAAGTTTGGAAACCGGACAGATCACATCATTGCTCCAGTTGTAAAAAATGTCAATTGAAGATGGATCATCACTGTCCCTGGTTCACTACTTGTATTGGTTTCAATAATCATAAATTCTTCATTCAGTTTTTACTTTACACAGTGGTTTTTTCAATAATTTGTGGGACTACAACGGGGATCATCTTGTACGATTTTATTTATAACGAAGTCTTTTTGGAAGTAACATTCAGTTTAAACTGGATCTTGATGTTTATATTCGGCTGGGCATTTACTATTGCTATTGGCGCATTTGCAGGATTCTCAATCTATCAAATTTTAATCAATAAAACCACTTTGGAAACTTATGATGTTACGAAATACCGAATTAACTTTGACAAGATTTTTGATTCATATTACAAATTTTCTAATAAACCGAACTCGAACCAGTATGGAAATTTATTTAATTTGGGGAATAATGCTGAAAATTGGAAAAGTGTAATGGGTAATAATTATTTGGAGTGGATTTTACCAATTAAGAATATAACCAATACTAATAATAACTATTATTTTAAAAACGGGCTATGTTTTGTGGTTAATGAGGACATTTTGAAAGAATTAATTTATAATTCAAGATTACAATTACAATTAGCAACAGAATTAAATAATTATAGAATGAGAAGAACTAATGATGAAAATTTGAAGAATTCTTTAGAAACAATAGTTTGATGATTTATAAAATTACTACATGATTTTGATTGTATAGTTGTATACTTATAGTGATAACTCTGAAGTATTTTGTAAGTATATTTCTTTTTACGCAATAAAATTGACAGGAACAAAAAAAAACATCACGGCACCTTCCACGTGCCCGCAAATCAAGTTTGAAAACACAAACAAAACCATTGATGATCATCATCTCGAAGACAAACCAAACAACTTATTTGATATTAACATAATGACTGAATCAATCAATTTTATTAATTTTAATCAAGATGCAAGTTGTATATCGGTGGGTACCACATTAGGATACAAAATCTTCAATTGTGAACCATTTGGCAAATGTTATTCCAAAGAGTTGAGTTCAATTGGTATCATTGAAATGTTATATATAACCTCATTAATTGCGATTGTGGGCATTGGTGAGCAACCACACATGTCACCAAGAAGGTTGAAAATATTAAATACCAAAAAAAATCAAACAATTTGTGAATTAACTTTCCCATCAATTATCCTAAATGTTAAATTAAATAAAGAACGATTGGTGGTTATTTTGGAAAATCAAATTTATATTTATAATATCAAATCAATGAAATTGTTATATACCATTGAAACTTTACCAAACCCTGATGGGTTGGTGGCATTATCACCAATTATTGAGAATAATTATTTGGCATATCCATCCCCAAGAGCCATGGGTAAAAATATTTTTAATAATGATATCAATAATAGCAACAATAATAATAATAATGTTAATAATGATTTACAGCCACCAATTACTACATTGAATTCAAGAATTGGCGATGTTATAATATTTAATACAAAAACTTTACAACCATATTGTGTTATTGAAGCTCATAAAGCATCATTAGCAGCAATTGCCTTAAGTAATGATGGATTATTGTTGGCTAGTGCCAGTATCAAAGGAACGATTATCAGGGTGTTTGATGTTGAAACTGGAGAAAAATTGTATCAATTTAGAAGAGGAACCTATGGTACAAAGATTTTTAGTTTAAGTTTTAGTAATGACAATAAATTTTTAACTGCTAGTAGTGCAACAGAAACGGTTCATATCTTTAAATTGAGTGATGAGTTTCAAATTAATAAAAGAAAAAATGAAAATAGAAATGAACAACCAGATAGTGAAGATGAAGATGATGAAGAAGATGAGGAAGAAGAGGAGGAAGATTTTGAATTGGATGAAGAAGAAATGAATGAGAGATTAGATAAAGTTCCACCGTTGATCAATAGTCCAAAAAAAATTGCAATAATTGAAAGTGATAATAGTGATAATACCAAAAAAATTGAACCGATTATTGATCAAACTAGAAGATCAGTTGGTAGATTAATTAGAAAATCCTCACAATCATTAGGACGTCGAGCTGCGGAAACTATGGGGATATATTTACCCAAAAGAGTTAGTTCAGTATTAAAACCCATTAGACATTTTGCCTCATTAAAAATCCCAGCCTCCAACGGTAACAAATCAATTGTGGCAATGAATCATTTACATGGGATTATTAGTGACAATTTATTGAATAAATTAAAAATCACTGCACCAAATTTAGCCAAAGAAATTGTCAATAATCGAAATGTTATTAAATCATTTTTAGAAGTGATTGTTGTTAATAGTAATGGATTATTTTTAAAATATATTTTGGATGGTGAAAGGGGTGGAGATTGTATTTTATTGAGTCAATACTCATTATTAGATGGGATTCCGGAAGAAGAGAAGGAAAGTGATGAAGTTGAAGAGAGTTAGTTAGTTTGTTTGTTTAGCTATTAAATATTTAATTTACTCGATAATAATCTTATCTATTTTTTTGTAGCACATGCATTTGTTAATGATGCCCCTTTCAAAATTATATAGACCAATAATAATATATTTAAAGAAGTAGCAAAGGTAATTAGTGATAAAGACAATTAATAATAATAACAGTATATAAAGCAAAGTTATAATATAGCAAATAGTATTACAGATTAATACTGATGATAACTCGAGGTTCCATTTTCGGATACATTATTAAAATTCGACATTATTCTGTCCATTGGAGGCAAAACCACTTTGGAATTAACATTTGGTTGAGAATTAGAGTAACGTAAGATTTGTTGTTGGGGATTCATATAATCATTGGAAGTTATTGGACTGGGATAATATTCCAAAGATCTTAAATCGGGGTTTTGGTTATTGACTATTACCTGATTCTGATCCAATGAAAGATTAGGAGCCGAATGAGATCTAACGGACGTATCCAAAGGATTAGTATTAGCAGGAAAAGGATAAGTATAAATCTTCTTTTGTTTCATGATATCTCGATATTTTCTACTGCCTAATTTCCCAGTGATGGAAGAATATCTTCTATTTAATGGAGAATCAATTTGGAAATGACCAAAGCCTTTGTTATTTGCATTATTGGAGTTGACATGTCTGGTCAAATTATCCTTTCTTTTGCTTTCGTAACCACACTTACAACAAAAGATCTTTCTCACTTCGTGGTTTTCTCTAATATGACGATCAACATTTTTGATAAATTTGTCACATTGGGGACATGGATGGCGATCAATGGGGGATTTTGATTTTGATTTTTTGGAGACTGAAGACATGATTAAGTTGATTAAGATTAAAGATAAGATTATTTAAGGACGGGGGATGAGGAGTATTTATAATGTTGAGTTAAGCGAAGACGGCCCTCCCATGAACACTCATTTAAAAAGAAAGAGGGATTAAATTCAGGAATTTAAAAAATGACCAATCAAATGTTTAAGAAATTGTGTTTATTATTATGATTATGATTATTA
>JBAKFZ010000045.1:0-74511 GCA_037355385.1 Saccharomycopsis sp. FM-2023a
CAAAATTATTATTATTAGATTGGCTTATAATGTTACACAAAAAGTCATCAGTTTTTTTTTTAAAAAACAATTTAACAACGACTTTTCAAATTTTATTGACCAGTTTATGTGGAGAATCAAATTTGGCAATTAATAAAGATTTAAAATTGATTTCCCAAATTTCAAAAACTTTAAATGATGAGTTATTTCAATTATTAATCAATGATTTAATTCTTTTGTTCAAAAATAATAAAAATATTTTGGAAGAAAAGGGTAATTTCATCATTAGAAAATTGTGCTTAAATCTAAACTCTGAAATTTTTTTCAAGACCTTATCAAAAGTTTTGTTCAAATTAGATATCAATAAATCCAATAACTTGAATTTTTTGAATATTATGATTCAAATTTTGAACTCCAATCTAATCACCTCTAATGAATTATCATCATTAAGAAAAATCTTAAGAAACAAACAACAAAATTCAGAACTATTTTCAATTTTATTTAAAACTTGGTCATTCAACCCATCTGCTTGTTTATCACTTTGTTTGTTATGTGAAAATTATCAGTTAGCTTATAATTTATTGAAAATCATTGTTGAATATGATATCAATACTCAATTATTAATTCAGCTAGATATTTTGATCCAATTGTTAGAAACTCCAATTTTTACGAAATTAAGATTACAATTATTAGAACCATTAAAATATCCTTCTTTGATTAAATGTCTATATGGTATATTAATGTTATTACCTCAAGCAAATAATGGAGCTTTTGATATTTTACAAAAAAGATTAAATAGTGTTAATGGGTTCACAATCAATAGTGTCAATTTTATAAATGACAATTCAAAAATCATCATCAATGATAATAAATTAATCAATAAAACTGAAGAAACTGAACTAATCAAAATTTTCACGGAAATTCAAGATAAAATTGAAGATTTGAAAAGTTAATTTTACACTCAATTTATTCTAAATATTTATTGTAATCTAACAACTATATCTACTGGAATTGAATGGTCTATTAACTGATCTTTCTGGAATTTGTATACTTCCAAACGTTTCCTGACTATTATTAAACCTGTATCCGGGACTCTTTTGATGATTTATGATATCATCATTCACGGTTGAATTCGACAAGAGCGACTCATTATCGCTGACTTCCTTCGGTCCATAACCAATAATCGGAGTATCATCATGCAAAGTCCTTTTGGATTCTAAAGTCTCGGCAAAGTAAGTGGTTCTTCGATGATGATTACTATTGCTGGACCAATTTTTTTCCAAATCTTTTTCCATGGGGTACTGCAACTGATTATTTTTCAAGTACTCATTTCTTTTCTTCCGCTGGTAAACTTCAATCGCAGTGTAAATTATCAAACAAATCACTGCAATGGTGGAGAAGATTATTGATAAAATTGACCAGGTGGAGAATTTCGGAGAACAAATCTCATTGTAGTCGCCACTACTGTCTTGAACAACCTGACACGAATTGAGATTCGTCATCTTAACATTGATGAATTGATCTGTTCTAGTTATTGGAGAATCTGGTATGGTTTTATAGACGTTTCGTATATTTATAACCCTGCATACTGATAATCGGTAAATTGTTTACCATAGATTTAATATCATAAATTACTGGAAATGGTAAAGGGGTTTTTGAGCTAGTTGCTGATTTTGGAGTTTCCGAATTCTTCACTCAAGTCAATGCCGTGTTCTTAAAACTAAATATTGGATCATCAAAATTTTCCCAATAATATGTCATATGTTGACACTTTATGTTGATGCAGAAAAAAATGGTGGCCGCGATGGGCAGTTGGAAAATTTCCTTGACAAAATTTTTCTTACAATCTTATTGAACCAAACCAAAATTAAATAAAAACAAATTTAAAAGCGAATGCAGTAGATATAAAAGGGAAAAAAATAGAACTGTAAATAATAATCTTTGAAGTGATTGAATATTGTAAAAAATAAAAGCAGTAAAAAAAGCAAACTTAAGCAACAAAAAAAAAAAAAAGTTTTTTTAGTAAAAGTAGAATTGAATGAAAAGGTTGTTAAGATTTTTAAAAAACATCATGACGACTTGTTTGATTGGAATTTGAAACAAAAATAATTTTGTCCTCTTTTGGATTAAAATTATAATCTTTATATCTGGTAATTGATAATGGTTTATGACCTTTTCTAGTTTTGACTTCTTCATTGAAGATTGTTGGGATCTTAATGTTCTTAATATCTTTAGGAATTTCGATATTTTCTTTGATAACTATTTTCTTTTCAATATGACTATTTTTAAATAAATCATTATTTTGATTATTGTTTAATTCTTCAAAAAAATTATCATACATTGGTGAAGTAAATGGGATGAATAAATCGTTTGTTTGATTTCTAACATGTTTAAGATTACGAATATTAATATTTTTTTGTTTTTCAGTATTCTTTAGTGATGATTTATTATGTTTTCTTTTAGCTTCAATATTTAATGATTTAATGGTGTTTTTATTACCAATTAAAATAATTTTATCTTGATCATCGATATCTTCACTATCAGTAATGATATTATGCTTTTCTATTTTTTCAAATTTAGAATTAACAAGTTTAGTTAATTCATCTAATGGATCAATTTTTTTTTCAAATGATTTATTTAATGGCAAATTGACTGATGCAGTTCTTATTCTACTAAAACTATCAATACTCTCGTTACTAACATTTAATTTATCATCAAATTGAACTTTTTTGGTCTGATTTAAATTTTCCAAACTTTTATGACTTTTTTCATTATTAGAAATTTCATTATAATCTTCAAATTCTTCATCATCAGAATAATTTTTATTATAACCCCAATAATCTTCTTCAATAGTATTTTTTGAGTGATTTAAATCTGGATTATCAATTGAATTTTGTCTTAAAACTTTAAAACTTTCGGCAACTTTATCAAAATTATTTTTATTATGAGTAGAAAGTTCTGTAGGATTCGATATTGTTGCACTTTTTGGTTTATTATAAATAACAAATCTATCAACATGTTCTTCCTTTAATGGTTCTTCAATGTTAATAGTTGGTGGTTCAATAAATGTTGTTGGGGACATAACAATACTATCATTGTCATCATCTTCATTTCCATTTTCAACATCTTCTTCATCTTCTTCATCTTCTTCATCTTCTTCATCACTGGAGTCACTATCACTGCCCAAATAGAACGCAGCACTTTTTTGGTTTTTACCAACACTTCCAGCAGTTCTTGATCTAGTAATTGGTTCACCAAATGATAGAGATCTATTTGATTTTTGCCAATTTAATTTAAACGAAGATAATTTTGTTTTTAATAAACTATTTTGAGAATCATTATTGATTTTTCTTGAATCCATTGGAGAAGAAATAACATTATCATTAAAATTAGTATTCATAATAGGATAAAACTCTCCATCATCATTATTGAAAGAAGTTTTGGAAGAAACTGCTTTTTCGAAAACTAGTCCATTCTTGATATATATACTATTATAAGTTTCATTGTGTTTTGATTCAAGTTCTTTACTTGAGAAATCATATCCATCAATATTTTCAACTGCTGCAATTCCAGATTCTTTATTTTCAATTGAGTATTGTTTAATATCTGGTACTTTAGAGTTGGTAGTAAGAATGGTGTTTTTCCTTGACCTTGTCTTTTCATTTTTATAATCAACGGATTTCAATTCCTGTTTTTTATCACCATCTTCAACAGTAATCATCAAATCATTACTTTTATTAATTTTAAAATAATCAAAATTTATAATCTTTTCATAATGGAAACTAGAATCTGGATGATCTGGATAAATTCTTTTGAAACAAGGAAAATTGATATTTGAATAAATTAAACTCCAATATTTATTTAAACTTTGTTCTTTATCAACATTTTTCAAATAAACATACGATGAAGGAGAAACAGTAACTTGTTTATAAATTTTGTATTCTGAGTTTCTCCCATAAGTATTCAAATAATTGTTAATTAAACTTTCGTGACTTATTATCAAACAATTAGTGTTAGTTTTTGAAGAATTTAAATTTGAATAATAATCAATCAATTTTCGACAACCAGTTGAACAACGATCACCAAAACTTTCAAATTTTTCTGGATAATTGACAGAACCAAATAAATTATAATCCCAATTCAAATCGAATTCGATTTTGAAATGTTTATAATTATTGATAATTTCTTCATTTAACCAATTTAAATTACTTTTCATATCCACCACTTCATTATAATTGGATAAAAAGTTATCAACCTTGATAGTAAACTTGGTATGAGTTGTTAAAGCATTCAAATTTTCAATGATAAACAAAGCAGATTGTAAAGATAATTTATCAGGAGAAGAATGGATAATATAATCAATATTGTTATTACCATGAGCAATTTTTAACAAATATTTTGCTAATAAATAACATGATTTATAAGCTAAATTATCAAATAGACATAATTCATTGGGATTAATGTCAATAGTGTTCTTAATGGAATCAATCAAATGAGTTAATAACAAATCAGAATTACTTGAAGATAAAATATTGTAAATTTTATGGAGTTTTGTCAAATTTCTATTATTTATGGTTTGAATGAATTGGTCCAATAACTTTTGAGTGGCCAAGGACTTGATCAATAGTTGGTATAAATTATCATAATTATGGATTTTTGAGTTAGTAATATCGGTCAAAGATTCATCATCTAACAAGACCTCTAATAAATGCAACAAAGTGATTTTGTTGGCGGCCAAATCGTTCGCGGTGAAGGAATGGCGGGTGACAATAAGACTCAGGAGTCTCATAGGCTCAAAGTTGAATTATTTAATAGTAGTTGTGGATAAATAACAAGAGTTGATTCAAACATATTTAGAGAATTTTATTTTGAACGAAATCGCATTGACGCCAGGGCTCAATTCAGAAGCATGTGAAAGCCGTCATGACTTGCCCAATCGGGCAATTACAAAGCCATTTCAACGGATCATCCACTACTAATTGATGGCATTTTTCTGGATATTCATATGATATTCATTCTTTTACAAAGGATAATGGAGTAACTCTCTGTTTCACAATTTTTATATAGCATGATAAACTGTCTTTATCACCAAATTGCATTCTTCCTGACATAAATGCAGCTCGTGATGTCTTTTTATGTGTTTAAACAATTCGTACGTTATAAGCAGAACTAATGTCATTTTTGCAAATTTTTTTTGTATTAAAAATGTTTGAATGTACTTGTGATTATTGGTCAATACCATTATTGCCAACTATCACTTTTAAAAAAAGGAAATAACTATAAGATTTTTGTGATAAAAAAAAAAAGTATTATATAAAATCAAATAAAAATCAATGTTTACCATTAGTACGTTTGTGTCTTAATTCATTTTGTTTCTTTTCCACTTCGGCATCAAAACTGATAAACTCATCTAAAGCTTTACCGGCAGGAACCATTGGTAAGACTGGAACTTTCTTTTCAACTTCCACTTCTAATAAAATTGGTCCTTCATTATAATTCAAAAATTCATCCAATTTAGCATCAACTTCTTCTTGTTTACTCAATCTAATTCCTTTTAATCCCATGGCATCAGCTAATTTAATAAAGTCTGGATTTGATTGATGTGTATGAGAGTATCTATTTTCATAAAATAAGGATTGCCATTGAGTAACCATACCTTGCTCTTCATTATTTAAAACAATGATTTTAACAGGAATATTAAACTGAACGGCAGTTGATAGTTCAGTTAAAGTCATATTGAATGAAGCATCCCCATCAATATCAATAACAATAGAATCTGGTTTACCGACTTGAGCTCCAATGGCCGCTGGTAATCCATAACCCATGGTACCTAACCCACCGGAAGTAATAAAAGAACGAGGTTTTGACCAAGTGAAATGTTGAGCAGCCCACATTTGATGTTGACCAACCCCAGTAGTGACAACAACATCTTTATTAAGTTTAGAACAATGTTCAGATAATTTAGAAATCAAAGTTTGTGGTTTGATTTTTGATTCAGGAGTTTCTTTTTGATAATCATATGGATATTGTTTCTTCCAATTTTCAATTTGTTTGAACCATTGTGGACGATCTTCAACTTTTTTAACTAAAGGTAATAAATTTTTTAAGTTATCAGTAACATCACCCTCAATTGCTAAATTGGCTTGGATAACTTTATTGATATTTTTCGGAGAGATTTCAAAATGCACAATACCTCCTTTTTTTTGTTGAGCAGCTAATTTGGCACACGGAGCAAACTTTGGAATATTACCAGTAACTCTATCATCAAATCTGGCCCCAAGAGCTAAAATTAAATCAGCATTTTGAATTGCAAGATTAGCAAAAGCTGAACCATGCATACCTAACATATCTAAAGATTTTGGATCATGTTGATCAAATGAACCTAATGCTTGAATAGTAGTAGTGACAGGAATTTGTGCTTTATCACTTAATTCCTTTAAAATTTTTGGACCATCTGGATTATTCAAGATTCCAGCCCCAACGTATAAAATTGGTTTTTTAGCAATATTAATCAAATCACTAGCTTTTTTGATGTTTTCTTCGATTGATTGGGTGATATATTGTTTGGTAATATTGGCTAAAGTTCTTGAAGGTAAAGTAGTAGCGGTTGGAATAGAATGTTTCAAAACTGCAGCGGTAACATCTTTTGGCAAGTCCACTAAGACTGGACCTGGTCTACCACTAGTAGCAATTTCAAAAGCTTCATTGATTCTTCTTGGAAGTTCGCTAACAGATTTCACCATTACATTCCATTTGGTACAAGATCTTGAAATTCCCACAACGTCAGCCTCTTGGAAAGCATCGGTACCAATGGCACCAGTAGCAACTTGACCACTGAAAACCACCATTGGAACCCCGTCAGCTAAAGCATCTGCCATTGGAGTGATAACATTAGTGGCCCCTGGACCCGATGTCACCAAAACAACTCCCGGCTTACCGGTGGCTCTGGCATAACCTTCAGCCATGTGTCCAGCACCTTGTTCATGACGAGGTAAAACGAAATTAAAATGCTTTGATTCAAAAATAGCATCATAAACTGGTAAGATGGCCCCACCAGGATAACCAAAGACAGTATCAACTTTGTGTCTTAACATCATTTCGTGGAAAATTTGACCACCAGTAAGTCCAACAAATGAGTCATCCATTTCTTTTGATGGGACTTTTTTAAACTGTTGATCTGCTTCTTCTGTAGTAACTTGGTTGAAAGCAGGAGAAGGAGCTTCTCTAGTAATAGTTGATTTCTGACGATTGAAACATGATCTATTACTACTATTATTATTGAAAATGTAATTTGCAGAAGAATATCCGACAAACTTTGAAGAATGATTAAGCAACCTAAGTTGCTTTGAATTTCGGCTGATGGTGGTTCTAAGCATAGTTGAAATGATGATATTTTTAAAAAAAAAGTTTTCAAAAAAAGAATATCAAGAGAAAAAGATGAAATAAGAAGAATAAATATGATTTATGTAAGTGAAAAATTTTTTTTATTTTTTTTTTTGGCTCGAGGAAAAATGTGAGAGTGACTAATTTTTCACAGGGCCGATATATACTGCACACTAATGGAGAAATGGCAATGTCATTTTTTGGTGGAATAACTGCCAAATCCTCATAAATTGTCTACTGTCTGGGTTATTGGAGTGATAACGTCAAGTAGCTTTTTTTATAACCATTAAAATTTTGAGAATTTTAGTCAGGGCGAGGGTGAAAATAGAATCTTTTGGAATCACATTACTTTTTTCCCCATGGTAAAGCTTGACGTGATAAATATGGAGCTTGAACACATTTCTTTTGGTTTGTCCACTAAAAGTAAGTTAATGGTAGTCTTTACGACTTTAAGTCTAAAGTCGTTATTAATTAACATAATTTTTGTTGTTATAGCTCAGCTGAAAGTTTCATCCAATAACAATTGCAATATAGGTAATAATAGAATGCAGATTGGAAAATTATGGCTCATGAGTGGAAGCAAAAAGAAAAAAAGAATAATTTGAGGCAATGCTGATTTTTTAAAAAGAGAATCTCGTTATAAGAAGGAAAATCGTAGTCACTGCCGATCTAACAATTTTGATAGTACTTGTTTTTCTTTCCCCTTGAAAACGTTGAGAGAAGTTGTGCCGAAAAGCTGTCAATATGATTAGACTTGTTTTGTAAACAAAGTTTTGCGAATACGGAGACATAAAAAAAAGTAAAAACGAATGTATCATGTGACAGGTCATGTGTCACATTTCTCAGTTGATACTCTTATTATTGACACATCTAAATCATTTACCCCTAGTCTACAAAGTAAGATGTTAGTATTCGTTCATAAATTGTTACTCTTGTTCATATCATAACTATTCGTAAGTAATTCTTTTAGGCTGTCAATAGTGAAATATTCCAATGCAAAACTTCTGGTGCAGGTAGTTGTGGCTTGGATAAAGCAAAAGTAAGGAATCAAATAAAATAATGAAAAGTCGTTTATGTGCTGTTTTATGTATGTAAATCTCTTTAACAAATCAAAATTCAGTAAGTTATAATTGTATTACTGATGTCTCACCATTGATAACTATTAATATTATCCACTGACAACTAATATTGTCATCCATTGATCGATCATCAATCGTCAACTCAACAACTCAATTATCATACCAGTGCATAATCACTATCTGTCATTCTCTTCGCTTAGTATGTCTTATTCTCATTCATCTTTTCGCTTGAATTATACGCGTTGATTGAGGAAAGGCAAAGCATTCACTTGAAGCGGTATGGTTGAGTTGGAAAAAATCTGACTTCTTCCTGGGAAAGCCAATTTATTAGCCAATTAATTCCGACTGCTCAGTAGCTTGCTTCCACTAACACTCGATTGCTTCCATGAACACTCGCTTACCAGTTTAAAAATTTTACAAAGCTTTAATGCTGCTCATGGGCATGAGTGTGCTGATTTTAACTGTTCCTATAAATATCCATGGTTCCTCATCCTTCTTCTCCTTCTCTTCTTTTTAATCCTCTTTCGTGCTCTCTATTAATTTCATTCTGGCCTTTCCTCTTTGACATTGTTATTTTGTAAAACCATTAAACTTCAACAAGTCCCTGCATTTCCTATTCACTCTCCATCAAACAAGGCGAACAAGACACGAACAAATACCATGTTTCCTTTTCCCTTGTTCATGGGCCAAAGAAGCTTTAAGAGGAACCCAATTAAAAACCCTCTATTCAAATATATCCCCGAATGTTCAGTTAACGAATTAGAATTGTTAAAAGATCTTTTTGATAAGGAAAAAAGTGATTTTGAAGTTATAAGCGAACATCTTGCCAAAAAGCAGAAAGAAAAAGAAGAGCAGAAGAAGAAAGATAAAGAAAAAAATAAAAAGAAAGCAGATAAAAGATTAGTATCAATCAAACTTAAAGATCCTTACTTAACCATCACGAAAGTCACTTTGCCGTTAGCTCAAATCAAACATTGGGAATCATTTGAAAATAAACCTGGCTTAAAAGAGTCTTTAATTAATTTTTATCAAATTGATGATATTGATTATGTATTATCTCCTGATGGCGATTATAGAATTTATAATAAGAGATCATTAGCAAAAAAGTATGACGTTGACTATCGTTTATTATTTAATGAAGCTAATGTCATTATAAAAATTAATGGGAAAAGTTTCGCTTATCATTATTTATCCTTTTTTATGGATCTTGATGCTGAATTCCAAACCATTGAAATTTCTTTCCATTTAAATGCTTTTGAATTAGTTCAATTCAGTCATTTTTTGACTTTTATCAATAAGTTAAGAAAAGATGGTAGACGCATATTAGATAAGAGGAATAACTCAAAATTTAAGTCTACTTATCGTCTTGATCCCAAAGATATTGCTAGACTTATCCCACTTCATTATGATTATCAATCACCATCTTTCAATAATCAATTTATTGCTGATAATGCTGATCTTTTATTTCCGACTCAATTAAATTTTGTTTCTCAGAATAGATTAAGAAAAATTAGAATTTTAGAGTATATGGGTTACCATCATCATATGAAAAATCAAATTTTCATTTTCACTTATTTCCAATATTTTTATTTCTCTTTTGAACATCCTAAACCAAAAGAATTGAAAAGAAAATTCAAAGAAAACAAACTTTTTATTGGTCCGGTTGATTTTAGACAACATAATCTTTCAGAAAATCATTAGTGTTTGTACTATGCCCAGAATAAATTATATCTCACTAGAATAAACCATTTCCATTTGCTATCATTTGCTTTCTCATATTTTTGACTCTTAATTTTAACCGTTTATTTTAGCTCGCTCATATATTCCTGCTAGTATTTTTGACTTGTTTTCAATTGTACTACTTATATTGATAAATTTTCATATGTCTTATTTTACTTGGAACAAAGATTTTTTCTCATGTTTGTGTAAACAGCAAGTTTGTACGGCGCTATTTTCAAATATCTATAAGTTTTGATTCCCCATAAGGAGTATTGGTAATGCTGCCAACCATCTATAGTTACAACTTCAAGCATCAAAACTCTTGGAAATCTGTTTTCGAGCCTTGATCAAAGAATCTAGCATGATTCAAATTTTTTTAAAGAACACTCAAACGTGAGGGTTTACTCAACATGCAGACGCAAGGTTTACCCTCAAATTAAAATACTTTACTTTAGCTCGCTAAGTGGAGGCCTTTGTCTGTTATTACCCCTAAAATCCATCAATATTATTAGAACTGGCTCAAAATTGGCTTCAAACATACATTTTTATACGCAAAGATTTCTCTTATTTATTGATTCACTATAAAGGAAAAGTTTTTTCTCCGGTGGAGAAACTTGTATGAAAATAATTATACAAAATACTTTTTCAAAATCTACTAGTACCAAAATTTTGAGGGACCAGCTCATGAGGACACTTAAAAGAGTTATGTAATAATGACTATGTTCTCCAAATATTGATATCCCAAACTTTATCAAATGTTTTAAATATCAAAAAAAGTTATTGATTCCCAAATTGTTGTAGAGTTCAAGTAATTACAAAATTCAATTAGGGAGTAAATCGTTCATTTAAATAGAACATATTGAGAAAATTACACTGAATGAATGAGCAGTAAACAATAAACGACGGTATATCATAATGTTTGCTTTCGTTATTTCAGATCTTTTTAGTCTAAATATCTTTTTTATTTGAAAATCTAAAATTGGGCGGGCATAAAAATTATCTCATGTTTTAAATACAATATGAAAATAGGAGAAGTAAATTGCAAGTACAAACAGTCATTGCTGTAAATTGGGTATAGTTTACTCACCAATGCTCCATTCGACTAGTTATCAAAGAGGTGTTACTGATGGTAAGATAGTAAATCAAAAATACAAATTAAATGTTTCAAAAGTGAAAAATAAAGAGGTCGTACCCGGATTCGAACCGGGGTTGTTCGGATCAAAACCGAAAGTGATAACCACTACACTATACAACCAACTATTATTTTGAGATAAACAATGAGATTCATAAACCCATTCTGCCTAAAAATCTTCTTTAAAAATCAAAAGAGTATGAGCATTGAAAAATCAAGAGCTTCTAACTTAGCAGCAAAATTGTTTTTTGTGTTGCAAAAACAGTTTTTGGTGAAACTACAATAAGTTTTTGATATAAATGATGTAAGGCTCTAAATGAGTTGAGATTATTGCTGATGGTTATTTAGATTCAATCAAAGGTATACAATTAGATGGTATTGTACTAAATAACGATATAGTAGATGGTTGTTCATCTTATCCACAAAATAGTATAGATGATAAAAAGAACTTCGAATTTCCCTCAAGAGATCACTGAAATTCCTCGGGTCTCCCAATACCAAATATAGATTAAAGTTTATAAGATATTGTATATAATCAACCAATATACCGTTTTTGTTTGTGAAAGGAAAACACTTTGTTTATGCTGACAGTTCTACGTGCATGATCTTAGAAACTTGACAGCAAAAATAAAAATAAAATATGGTAGTGAGACTTCATGAAGGTACCCATCTTAACAACCAGTTTATTGTCGAAACACTTGAAACAGTATCTTCTTTTGCATTTTAACAAGTTGAGTACATAATGTCCAGTGTTTACAAATTTGTGCAAACTAGATTGCTTGTGAAAATGCAAAACAGAGGCTATTTGAGCTCGTCGTTTCTTTTTCTGACTGCCACAAAAATTACAGACCCCCCACGTAAAACAGTACCGGAAAGTCTTTTAAGGTCACCCCATTTAAGAAGTTTGTATGTTGATCTGACGATGATCTTGTAGTTTTCCCCTATTTTTGATAACAATTGTGTGGGATGTTTTTCTTAAGAAAAATATTGTTGTGCCACATTTAGGGGGTGTGCTGGTGGCGTAATCATCCGATGAGGGGGTGGCGGGAAAAGGTATTTAAGACCAATCATTTGCCTCTTTAAATTCCTTTTCTTTTCTTTTGACTATATCATAAAATACCAATTTTATTTTATTACTTAACCAAAAACTTATTCATCAAACACTTGCCGCTATGCAACAATTCGATCTCAAATTAAAAGGTGGTATGCAAATCTTTGTTAAAACTTTGACGGGTAAAACTATTACTTTGGAAGTTGAATCCTCTGACACCATTGACAATGTAAAATCCAAAATCCAAGACAAAGAAGGTATTCCTCCAGATCAACAACGTTTGATTTTTGCTGGTAAACAATTAGAAGATGGTAGAACTTTGTCTGACTACAACATTCAAAAGGAATCCACTTTACATTTGGTTCTCAGATTGAGAGGTGGTATGCAAATCTTTGTTAAAACTTTGACTGGTAAAACTATTACTTTGGAAGTTGAATCCTCTGATACCATTGACAATGTAAAATCCAAAATCCAAGACAAAGAAGGTATTCCTCCAGATCAACAACGTTTGATTTTTGCTGGTAAACAATTAGAAGATGGTAGAACTTTGTCTGACTACAACATTCAAAAGGAATCCACTTTACATTTGGTTCTTAGATTGAGAGGTGGTATGCAAATCTTTGTTAAAACTTTGACTGGTAAAACTATTACTTTGGAAGTTGAATCCTCTGATACCATTGACAATGTCAAATCCAAAATCCAAGACAAAGAAGGTATTCCTCCAGATCAACAACGTTTAATCTTTGCTGGTAAACAATTAGAAGATGGTAGAACTTTGTCTGACTACAACATTCAAAAGGAATCCACTTTACATTTGGTTCTTAGATTGAGAGGTGGTATGCAAATCTTTGTTAAGACCTTGACTGGTAAAACTATTACTTTGGAAGTTGAATCCTCTGACACCATTGACAATGTCAAATCCAAAATCCAAGATAAGGAAGGTATTCCTCCAGATCAACAACGTTTGATTTTTGCTGGTAAACAATTAGAAGATGGTAGAACTTTGTCTGACTACAACATTCAAAAGGAATCCACTTTACATTTGGTTCTTAGATTGAGAGGTGGTTTTTAAGCCCCGAAAATCATCAAATGACTTTTTGATTGATCATTTAGCTTTTTAATCAGTTTTTATCAGTTATTCCATTTAACAGTGATCAAATAATATAATATTTTCCGATCTAGGGATGAAGTTGATGATGTAAGTTGAATTAAAATTGCACATTCAAAATAGAATTGTTGTAGATGTTTATTTAGAATTTCAAGGTATATTTGGTGATGTTTAATTGTTATAGAATGTCAATTGATAGTTTTTTGAAATGTATATGAATCAACAATCTTATCACAAAAATGTCATTGAATTTTTGAAGGTAATATTTCAAAACTTTTTAGAAGGCTTAATACTAAAGTTCAGGCTAAGTATGTGATTTGATATTTGAAATCCGCCAAAACATCGTATTCTCAAACTTGACCGTAAAACT
Organism: Saccharomycopsis sp. FM-2023a; assembly: GCA_037355385.1. Lineage (NCBI taxonomy): Eukaryota > Fungi > Ascomycota > Saccharomycetes > Ascoideales > Saccharomycopsidaceae > Saccharomycopsis > Saccharomycopsis sp. FM-2023a. The sequence goes on from JBAKFZ010000045.1 coordinate 13,822, forward strand.
CACTACTACAAACTTGTATGGGGAAAATTCATACTACAGCATCAAATGTACTCATAAAGTAAACATTAAGTAGAAATTGTTCAAATAATTGATTGAAATAGAGAGTAGTTTCTAATTCTACTGCGGATGTTGGAACTGCCGCTGCGAGTTTCCATAACGGAGTGATGAGCATGTGTACGGATCAGAAAAAGTTGAATGTAAAAAGTCAAAATTTCTCAAATCTAACTAGTAATTAATGCTAACAAAAAGCTTTTATTTAATTGAGTCAACTCATTATCGTTGTGCCAACACTTTATAGAGGACTATACACTAATTATAATCATAATGATAAGTTTACTGGAATGCTCATAAATACAATTCTCATTATTGTTAAATGAACAATATGCGATATAGTATTCTGAGAGTTGTATGATTGAAAGATGGCTAGAGAAATAAAACTCAATGAATTCAACATTTTGTTTTAGTTCTGATTAGCCTAGATGAATAGAGCAATTGAAGACTTAATTTATAAAGAAAATTTAAATTAAGACAGATACGGCATCTCACAATTTTCAAAATGATGATCATAAGACTTGACTATTGCTTGAGATTAATTGAAGAATGATATGAAATTTTGAGGACACTTGATACCTGATCATTCGTTGAGAAAGTTTTCCGTAATGTTTCATTTCATTCCGTATTCTTATGTTGTTCAATATCAATGATTCACTTTCTTGTTCAATTTCTTTAAATACAATCGACTTTTTGCTTGTGGAACCAGTCATTGGATTAGTGACAAATGGTAGCAAAATTGAACCACTCATTACCGAACAATGTAATAGTAAAAAAGTAATGCTTGATTCGTCACAAAAACAAATCACGATGATTAATATCGATGGTGACAATAGCATACTGTAAAGAAATATAAAAGATCCATTTAAGATAGTTTTTTATATAAATTTGACAATTACTTGGCCTATAGTACACAGTTGTTACTCCTAATTTGATACATAAACTTGGTAATAAAGTGGCAATTTGATTAATTAAAAAGACCACAAACAATAACTAGAAAAGATCAGTAGTACCAGCATCAAATTCAGCACAATATCTTCTAAAATGCATACAAGAAGCAGAGAAAAATTTTGAATTCCCGAGAACTCAACAATATTCACAACTCGCAAGTTCCCCAGTGTCACCCATGGGCCCATACGAATCAATTGGCGCCACTGACATGTGCAACAAACAAACACAAACAAATATTTCCAATCTTTGTCATTTTTGCCCATCAGCTTCTCTTTTTGTGTGTGACATCTCCAAGCTTATGAACTATCTCACCTCTATTGCAAAAACCTGGAATTCCTTGAATCCGGCCACCTTAAGTGGGGCAATTGACGTGATTGTCATTGAAGATGAAAAGGGAAACTTGAATTGTTCGCCCTTCCATATCCGTTTTGGCAAATTCCAACTTCTAAGACCTTCACAAAAGAAAGTCAATTTCAAAGTCAATGGCGAGCTCACAAACATTCAAATGAAGTTGGGAGATGGTGGTGAAGCCTTTTTTGTGTTCCAAACTGACGAACCTTTGGATCAAATTCCTAATGATATGATGACTTCACCAGTGGTTAGTGCTGCTTCTTCTGCTTTGTCTTCTCCCTTATCTTCTCCCAAGTCAGAACCTATTACTTTGGAAGATCCTCCTGACTATTTGGATTTGGGGCCCTCTCAAAACAAAGAATCTAGTTGTCCTCCCACACTAAATAATAATAACAACGAATCTCTGATCATTGATGATGATGATGATGATGATGAATTAGATGAAGATGATAGAGAACTTCCTTCTTCTTCTTTAATGAAGAAATCAAGAACAATGTCCAGCATAAGATCACTTTCTCCATCCAGAGCAGAAAAATTATCAAAAAGGTTAACCATGAAAAATATTCCAACAAAAATTGATTCAAATGGGGAACTTGTATTAGATATCAGTGGTTATAAACCTAGTGAAAAAGATGTTCAAAGTTATGATAAAATCTTGAAAGAAATCTTGGAAGGAGAATTAGGTGATGATTATGATTTAACTAATATTATGAAATATGATAAATCTGGTAATATTAGGATCTATTCCACTCCTAATCACTCTGATCCAACCATTGATGTTGATGAATCGCATGCTTCGGGAATCATGTCATCCCCTTCTCCTTTATCATCTCCTGCTTCTTCAACCACTGATTTATCGATTGATAATGATCTGCCTCATTATTATAATGATAATAGTGGAAGATCAGTTAATTATATTAAAACTTTAAGACTTACTTCTGATCAATTAAAATCATTAAATTTGAAATATGGTCCGAATGATATGGAATTTCATGTTGATCAAACAAAGTCAGTAGTTTGTTCAAGAGTTTTTTTGTGGAAATATAATGTTCCAGTGGTTATTTCTGATATCGATGGAACAATTACAAAATCAGATGCTTTAGGTCATGTTTTTAATATGATTGGTAAAGATTGGACTCATGAAGGAGTTTCCAAATTATTTTCAGATATTTCTATGAATGGTTACAATATTATGTATTTAACTGCAAGATCTGTGGGATTAGCAGACACAACACGATCATATTTAGACGGAATTGATCAAGATGGAGTTAAATTACCAAAAGGTCCAGTCATTTTATCGCCAGATCGGACAATGGCCGCGCTAAGAAGAGAAGTTATTTTGAAAAAACCAGAAGTTTTTAAAATTACATGTCTAAATGATTTGAAAAACTTGTATGGTAATATCAATGAAACCCCATTTTATGCGGGTTTTGGTAATAGAATTACTGATGCTTTAAGCTATCGATCAGTAGAAATTCCATCATCAAAAATTTTTACAATCAATCCTGATGGAGATGTTCATATGGAATTGTTAGAATTAGCTGGTTATAAATCATCATATATTCATATCAATGAACTAGTTGACCATTTTTTCCCTCCAGTAAACGTTGACTTATTGAAAAGTGGTAATGATAAAAATGATGGATTTAATACATTCATTGATGAAAATTTCACGGACGCAGTATTCTGGAGAGATCCAATACCTGACTTTACTGATTCTGAATCTGAGGAAAATATTGAAGAATCAGTGAATGGATCAAGTCTAATTAGTGATAATACTAATACAGAATCAAGTATAAGTGATAAGAAACCTCAAAATGAAGATATGAAAAAAGTTGATGAAGAAATTGATAAAAATCTAATTGGAGAAGTTAAAACTTTGAAAATTAATGACAAAATTGAAAAATTTAATGATAAAGAAGTTAAAAATAATAGAGAAGATCTGATTAGTGAAGAATTAGATGAATATGATAATACCATTGATGATCTTGAACAAAATTTTGATGAAGATTATGAAGATGATGAAGATGAAGACTATGAACTCGAAGAAGATGAGGAAGATGAAGAAGAGTATGAAGAGGATGATGAAAATGAAGATTTTTGGTTAAGTGATGATAAAGAACCTAGTGAAACTAAAATACACAATACTGAAGAGATTTTAAAAGATTTTAAATAACAGTTCTTGTTTTATATATAGCATTTCGAAAAAGTTAATTTTACAGGATTATGAGATAAAAAAACAGTAAATGAAATGTAAATATTTAATAATGACGAAGTGAAAGAAGGTTTAAATAAAATCATTTTTTAAGTTGCATTCTAAAGTTTTCAAATTTTTTAACTTGTTCCATACTAACTGATTTTTCCACATTTTTTAAAGCTAATTGATAATCTGATAATTTAACTTTTCTAATTTGTTCCTTTGAAACATCAACAATATCGTCTCCTAATTCCCGCAAAGGTTCCAAAGCTGCTTGTTTGATAATCATCAAAATATCATTTAAACAATAACCATTCATCATGGTCGATAAAATACTAAAGTCATTTTCTAATAATTTTGTTCCACTTGAGTTTTTTTTCAAAAAACTTTTTCTTGTTTCAAAATCTGGTAATGATAAATAATATTGATTACTGCCATTAAAAATTGTATTAATCAATTGAGGATCAATAAGCCAAGGTGAATTACTTGAAGCAAGTAAACAAACCGATGAAGATTTTTCATGACGAATCAATGATTTCCAATGATGTAAAAAAATTAATTTGTAACTTTTATGAGATAATAATAATTCAATTTTTTCCAAAACAATTACTATTGGAGATAAATTTTTAATCAAATAAAATAAAGAATTTAATAATTTTTCAAAATTGATTTGCTGAACTAATTCTTCACAGTTTATAATAAGTGGAACACATTTTGAATCTTTTGCAATTGCTTTTAAAATTTCAGATTCTTGATTACCTTTTGGTCCATAAATTAAAAAACTTTTTGATTCTTTTTGATCATTATTGAATAAATCTGGTCTAATAAATGGATAAATAAATTCTTCTTTAATGGTTTTATCCAAATCATTTGAAATAATTCCTGATAATTGTTTTAAAGAAATTCTTAAATCTCCGTGTAAAGCAATTTTTAATAATTGTCGGCATGATTTTTCATCAATCAATCCTTCACTGGCTTCAGATGAATAACTACTTTCAATTAGTACTTTTTCAAATCTTTCTTTCAACTGTTTCTTTTTATTGTTATTACTATTACTATTATTGTTATTATTATTATTATTATTGTTATTAGTAGTAGTAGTATTATTACTATTATTATTATTATTATTATTAACATTATTATTATTTTTAATATTACTATTATTAATATTATTATTATTATTATTATTATTAGTATTTGTATTAGTATTAGTGTTATTACCAGGATAATTCAGTTTGGATTTAGTAATCATTGAAAATTGATTAACACTCGCAGCATTAGGATTGAATGGATTAGCAGTGAAATAAGAAACTGATGGGGATGCTGAATTTGGAAATTTACTTTTAACGCTGATTTTATCATTTTCTGAAAAAACTAATTTCATCTTATTATCTTTATTAAGTTTCGAATTACTTTTTTTATTAGTTGGACTTTTCAAATTTGAAGTTTTGTCTTTTGGTGGTAATGGTGGTAAATTCAATTTTTTAGCAGAAATTGGTTTATTACCAAGACTCATAGTTAAATTCCCAATATTAGTGGTTGTATTAGTCTTCATCATTTGATTATTAAACTTGTTGAAAGTTTTCGATAATGGTTCATATAACTTTTGAGTATTATTGGTATTGTTATTATTTTTTGAATAGTTCAATTCTCTTTGATTGAATTTTGGTGAAATATTAATCGCTTGTAATTTGGTATTATCAAGTTTAACATTTAAAATGATCCCCGATTTAGCAGAATAATCACTGTTAGAAATAGTATAATCATAATTGAATTTTTGTTTAGTATTCAACGTTGGTGGAGGGGTATTGAGTAAACTGTTATTATTATTATTATTGTTATTGTTACTGAACTTTTTTGGAGTCTTATGAATTTCAATTTGTTTTGGTTTTCTTAATTCTTGAATGAACTTTTTGGTAATTGACGAGTTTTTTTGTTTTGTTGAATGATTTTTGATATTGTTCCCATTAGTAATTAAAATTTCACCATCGTCATCATTGTCAATATTTTCAGTGTTAGCAAGCAGAACAATTTCATCATCTTTTTCAAAGACACTAGCTGATCCCATCGAATCTAATTCGAGAAATTCAAAATTGGTTTCTCGTTTTTCAATTTTAACTTGTCCTTTCAATCCTTTGGTTTCATTTAAAACTTCATTAATGGTTTTGTTTTCATTATTTTTGAGAATTGAATCAATATCTTTATCAATTGGAATATCAGTAAATGGAATCTCTGAGAAATTCATAAAACTTGGATTAATATTGATCATTGGAGAATCGTTACTACTCAAACAAGTATAAACACTTTTGATAGTTCCCGGAGGAGCATTTAAATCACTATTAGACAATAAATTTTGCATAATATTGGGATTAGAAAGTCTTAAAAAATCAATAACTGAAATATTTGAACTACCGTTATTGATATTATTAGATTTTTTGTTATTATTGAAAGTATCTAATTCGGTTAAAATAGTAGCTACTTCATCATCATCCATAAATGTCCCCTTTTCAAGATTTAACTCTTCCATCAAATGTTTCAAAGTTTCGCTAGCTCTTTTGATTCTTTTGGATTCTCTTTTATTATCATTTGAGAATTCTGGATCAATAAATCCAAAAAATGGATCATAATGATTAGTAGAGGTTTCTAAGTTATCCATTAATTGACGTAAAGAAACATTGGCATCTGCTTGTGGATTAGGTAAAGATAAATTACTTTTGGTGGTTAATTGATTAGAATCAAGGTCATCATCATTGTTGATGGTTTCATTATGGCTAGAATCAGAATCATCATCATTATCATTATCAGAAATATCATTATTATTAGTTGAAGTTGAACTAGTTGAATAAATTGAACTGGCAATTTGAGAATAACTTTTTTTAAATGAATATCTTGGTTTCAAATCGTATTCTTTTTGAAAAGATTTACTAAATAAATCTGAATCAGAAATTGATCTTCTGATACTTTTCACAACCATTGGAGGACTCAAATTTTTGGAATAATCTTTATCTAACTGAAGATCACTATTCAAAGGAATTGGACTAGTTTTGGTATATCTTAAAGTTGGATGACTGTCATCTTTTGATAAAGATTCCACAGAATAGTTATGAACCGAAACAATTTTTGGATTGGGGAAAAATAATTTTTTAGTAATCAATTGTTTTGGTTTTTTAGAAAGTGAAGAAATCTCTGGAAGTTTTTGTTTTGAAGTATTATTAACTAATTTATTTAATTCAATTTCATCATTTTCTTCTAAATCTCCATCATTATCACTATCAAGATTTGAATAAATATCTGAATGAATTGAGCTAAAATTATCAGTTTCATTGATAGTAGTGGTGATATTATTATGACCGTTATTAGTAATGGTATGGAAGTTGTTAAAGTTGGAAAGACTATTATTGGGCTTATCAATGACATTGCTACTATTACTATAATTAACCGGTTCTTTGAATTTCAAGTTAAATGGCGTAGTAATAGAATTGGCACTGTTATTAACAGAATTATTATTGAATCTTTGAGTATTACTACTCATTGGAGTATGATATTTATTAAGATCATTATTAACTAATTTATTGGAAACACTGACTTGATTTAGAAAATTGATTTCATTTACTTTACTTTTATTATTATCTATTATTTGACTTGAACTTTGAACTTCTTTCTCTTTAATCAAATTTTCAAAACAATGATGAGCTCTATTAATAGAGAATTTGTCAATGTTCAATAAGACTTGAAACAATTGGAATTCCTCACTATTCAAACGATTAATTCCTTGACCATCCATAAATTTCAAGGGGTAAATCAATTTGAATTGATTAATAGAATTAATTAAAAATGTATGGAAATTCATCCACTTTTTATAAGCGATTCTATAATTCTTAGTGATTTCGTAAATAGAATATTCTTTTGATAATGTGGATGATAAACTAACACAATCATTAATATTTCTTAAGAATGAATATTGTGAATTTATTGGAAAATAATTGATAGTATTGGCCATTTTTCATAATAATATCGACTCAAAATTGTTATGAATAAGAGATGAAAATTTTTCCAAGTGGTGATGGAGGTATAATATAACGGTTCTATAGTATGAGGGTATCAAGAAGGAATGGATATATTGTCGTAAAGTTTAAAATGGATCAATAACTGGACACAAAGATTAATTCAGGAGAAAAGGAAAAAGATTAGAGGGAGACATGAGCTGTTTTATAAACAAATAATGAACGACGGAATAGGAACTCTTATTAGCACTTTGAGACATTGGAACTATTCATTCTGGTGTAAAATTAGACAGCATGACATTGGTTCCTAATTTCCTGATTGGTCGTGCAAATCATTTTAATGCAGGAGTACCGATTGTTCGAATTTACCACTAAATTCGAAATTAAAGAGAAATTCAATTCATTTTAATTTTCCAAATCACTAAACTCCAGAATTCATCAAAAATTGTTTACTTTTCATCAGTCTATTCTCAAGCAATTTTTGTTTAACAAGAGCTGTTCGAGTAATAAAAAAGCTGCAAAGTTTGGAGTGTGCAAGCAAACCAGGTATTTCAAAACCAAAGCAAGCCTGCAATTGTCAAAAAATTTGAATTAATACTAAGATAATCGTTTTCAGTGGTGATCGTAAAGTCCTGTAGTATGAGCAATAGTGGTCCCAAACATCATCACTAGACCGCCGTAGATCAAAACACCCATAAAGTCGAAATTCACCGGCAAGAAAAGTAAAAAAAATGAAGATCCTCAAAAAATCCCCAACACATTTGTGAGTTAACACCGGAAACACCAGAAGGTAGAGGTTCATATGGAGTAATTTTAAGAGCCCAAAAAATTGTTAATAGTCAAAGACCGTTTTTTTGACTCTTGCTGCTATTCCAAAAATATAAATGGGCCAATTTTTTTCACGTAATCAATCAACAGCTTAATTAATCTTTTGAATTACAACAATATCTAATTAATTAATCACCGATTATTTAGATGAAACCAGTTTCCAATCTTTATAAAGAGACAAACCTTCGGGAAAGGCTGAATGAGCGTGTGATTTTGAGAGATATTTATGTTGTCTCGGTTCATTTCATTGGCTTCTCAATTTTAGTAATTATAAATGTCAATTGAATAACTTTTTTAAGTCCCTTTGAGTGATTTACCCAATGTTTGATATTATAAAGCATTTATAAAAATTAACTGATTAAAGAAATTGTAAATTCAATTACGATTGAAACTGATAGTAACAATGCCAAAAATGTCCTTGTGAATTATCAGTAATATGTCATTATAATATTTTACTGAAATTTATTCCGTTTACGAAGAGACGTCAACAACGATAAGCTCTTTAAGTTAAATTAATTTTTGCCTCATGAGATTTAAAATGAGACAACTGGAGATTCAAAAACACCCATCGGCAATTTGGTAAAAGTATTGTTATTTAAGACTTCTGATGAATCACTAAACTCCTTTAATTCCAACTTTGAAGGGGTATTATTTTAAACATTTGAACATTTTATCGCGTCCCCAAAGCACAAAGGCTTAAATGTTTCCAAATTTTTTGATAGTTTGGCGATAACAAACAAGTTAACAATTGCAATCAAACCATTTAAAGTTTTCGCAAATTCATACATTTTTTTCGTTATTGAATGATAAAAAGTGAATCATGATCTTCGATCCATACATGATATTATAACAGAAGTTGGGTTTCGAAGTAGTATTAATCAATTGACATAGTTTTCTTTGTTTTGATAACAATATATTTCTGCTAATAAATTGGTATATACAGACGAAGTGCAACTGATTGGAGATCTTACTCTTGATCCTGTTTTTATGTCATCTTTAAAATAGTTCTTGTTCTTCTTCTTAAACAAAGAAATGGTGGCGTTCGGCAGTGCGCCCTAACCAGAAAATGAGCCACCCAGACACCACAGCTCACGAGTAAGATGGAAAAGCAAAGAAGCCCCGATAGATAAAACACCCTTGCCTCAACAGTCGAGGTTTGTTTTTGTTTTCAAAAAAATTTGTAAATAAAAAATCAACAAAACACAAACAAAACTACCCATCTCATCCCCAAGCCACCATGTCCATCAACCCCAGAAAAAGGGCTGCCGACTCTCAGTTGGAGGTAAGTACTTTTTGCCATCCCTTTCTCCCCAGTCTTCTTCCTTTTTAGCTTCTCGCATCTCTCCATCTTTGCGGGTTTTGTTTACATTTTTTGTTTTGGTGTTTTATTGCTACTGGAATTCGCCATTTTACTCTAATTTTTATAAATCTATTAATCGTCAAAACTCATCGTTTGCCGTTACCACTCCCATGTATCAACCATGTACTGGCACCCAGTCTGCCTCATTTTTCTTCGAAAGCATTCGTTCCTGACCAATGTTGAGCAACAATTTTCTGCTTGGAAGGAAAAATTTCTGGATGAGGAGAAACTGGTCTACTCTGCACACACAAAATAAAAATCTTACTAACTTTCACTTTATTAGCCTTCTCAAGTCTACTCAGATCCCTTTGAACTTGCTAATGCAGTCACTTCTGTATTAGAAGCCCCCAATTATTTTACCACTGTCAGCACACATTATTCAAATGATAGAAATCCTGGTGGGGAAGTCCAAGCTTATGCTAAAATTGCTGGTAAAAATTGGACATTTTTCGTCAAATCACTTAAAACTACCATTGGAAGAAACACAGATGCTAACAAAGCCACCAATGACCCTCCTGTGGATATCGATTTGGGTCCTGCTAAAGTAGTCTCTAGAAGACACGCTTCGATTAATTACAATTTACAAACAAGAGTTTGGGAGTTACATGTCTCTGGTAGAAATGGGGCTAAAATTGATACTGTTAGAATCCCCACTGGTGAAAATGCTCCTCCTGCTCAATTGAAATGCGGAACTGTTATTGATATAGGTGGAACCCAAATGATGTTTATTTTACCGGATACAAATCCAGAAATTTCTTCAAATATTTTAAATATTGTTGCAAAAGAATTGCCTGGTTTATCTGATTATTTGAAAAGATCATCTCAAGGTTATGACAATAGAGTAAATTTTGGAAATCCTAATCAAGGTCCAGATAGTTATTTCTTTAACCAACAAAAACTGCATGAAATTGCTAGTAAAATGAATGTTGTCAATACTATGAAATCTTCTCAACAAAGTTTGGCTAATTTGGAAACAGATTTATCTAGAGATGAAGCTAAAGACATCAAACCTCCTTATTCTTATGCTACTATGATTACTCAAGCAATTTTATCAAATAGTCAAGGAGTTTTATCATTATCAGAAATTTATGAATGGATTGCTTCTCATTATTCATTTTATAGATATTCCAAAACTGGGTGGCAAAACTCAATTCGTCATAACTTGTCTTTGAATAAAGCTTTTGAAAAAGTTCCCAGAAGACCTAATGAACCTGGTAAAGGTATGAAATGGCAAATCGCTGAAAGTTATAAACAAGATTTTTTGAATAGTATTGCTTCTGGGTCAATGTCAAAGATCAAAAGAGGAAGTAGCGTTACTAGACAATTGCAGCTACACTTGGCAACTCATCATAACTTACCTGCTGGAGGTTCTAATCCAGCTCAACAATTACCTCCACAACAATTGCCTCCACCACAACAACAACAAATTCAACAAAAACAACAGCAACAACAAATTATTCAGCAGCAACAATTGCCACCACCTCAGCTTACTCCTCAATCTGTCAATAATATTGTAGCAAACCAACAGCATCAACTAATAAACAATGCCAATAATGCTAATTATCCACCAATGATGTCTACTGAGTTATCAAAATCCGCTAATTTATATCTTCAAAAACTGAACCAACAATACTCTCAATCAACAAACAACATCAATAAATCCCCACAAAAATCTGGTAATTCTCAAGGACTATCATTTGTTGCTGCTGCTGCTGCTGCTAGTGCTAATCATAGTCAAATCAACTCTCAAAACTCATCGGCAAATTCATCTCAATCAGTGGTTCCAAGTACGGGTGTTTCTTCCATCTCAAATAATGATAAACTCATTGCTAATCATATTGTTCCAGCTAATGGGTCTTTGGCTTATCTACCAGAAAATACTAATGGTAACAATGAGGTCAATAACAAAAAAAATTTGACTCCAAGTCCAAAACTTTCAACAATGTCTAATAATTCTAATAAAGAAAACGATGATGGTGATTCTGCTGGTCTTAAAAATGGTTCATCCTCTCAACAACCAGGAGTTAATATTGATTTGATGGGATTTTCAAGCCCAAACAAAGGTTATACTGTCAGCGCTCTAGAGGCGTACACCCCAGAAAGAGGCTCATCGTCGAAAACTTCTAATATGCGTACTGGTAGGAAAGAAAATATCAATAATATACAAGCCAGTCCAGCAATTTGGAATTTTGTTCAATTTGGAACTCCGACATCTCAAACCCCTAAAGTTGAAAAATCTGATGAACATGAAAGAATCAATGACGGAAGTCCAATTCAACAAAGAAAACCAGAAACTAATGATTTTGAAAAAAAATGATAATTGTTAGCAATAGTCTTGTTATGTACAAAAAACTAGTAACTATCACAAAAAAAATTTAATTCGACAAGAATAAAAAAGCTAAACCAAAAAACATTGATAAATTGAAAAAAAAAGAAAAAGAAAAAGCATATCAAACCAAACCATTGTATATTTTTGTATTTTTTACCCAACAATCTTCCGTCATAATTTTTAATTCAAAGGAAATTAAATGAAAGAAAATAGTTTCAATTGTAAGCATAGTACCTCAGTCTCACATAGTAGTATACCAAGTATTTTGTTTTTAATCTTGGTAAGGAATACTAGTATAATTGTAAATTAATAAGGATTAATATTAAATGTGGTAGGAGCCCCGCCCATGCTTGTCTTTTTGTGGTTTAAATAATTTTTTTGTGGGCAAAAAAAGAAGCAACTCATAAAATTTGTTTGTATTAGAATTGAATTTACTTAATCACTAATCTTTGCGAATATTCCCAAAATCTGTTTCTTAGTGACTGTTTGAATTGATAGTTTATAAGAATAAGAAGGAATTAGCTGATTATTTGTTTATCAAAGCAATTTTTTATTAAACGCCATTGAAATAATTTTATGATTAATTAATATGACAAGCAATACCAAAGACGAAGAAGGCGAAGATGATAAGTTCACTGCAGGAGAGGATGTTCAATTTGATTATACAACGAATCCTGGTAGAACAATAAATAAGAAAAAGAAGAAAAAGAAGAATAAGAATAAAAAATCAAAATCAAAATCACCAATTTCTGTGGAAACTGATAGTGTCGAAGCAGTTTTAATGAACCCCGAAGACGATTATCCAACTGAGCGAATAATTAGATCAGGAAGTAATGGAGAAGTTATTGTGGAGAAAATTCAAGAACTTAAGATTGATGAAAATTTAACTAAAAGTAAAAAAAATAAAAAGAAGAATAAAAAGAATATTTGGAATGCTAAAGATGTTGATCATGATGATGTTAACGTTTTAAAATTCTGGGATAATCTACCCAATGATAAAAAAATTGAAATATGTTCTTTTGATGATGAATCTTTCATGAATGATTTGAAAAGACCCCAAAAAAAAGATTGCTCTTGTAAATATTGTACTTTGAGATCGTTCATTGTCAAACATGAAGTTAATAAATTAAAAGAAGAATTCAAAAGTCTAGAAAATTTGGATGATTTTGTTCAAACTTATGAATCTGCAAGTGTTTATAATGTTTTAAAAGGTTCATTAGCTGATTCAACAGATTCTCTAGATTTTCCAAATAGTAATGTCAAAAGAGAGCATTTGGTGGGAATTTCAAAAACTATCGCTGAAAAACATCTCAAAATTCAAATGGCTAATCAAAAGAAAGAAGAAGAGCATCAAAAAAGTATGACCAAATCAGATGAAGAAAAGATTGATGACGAAAATTCAAAATCAAATGATGATAAATCTGATGACTCCTCCAAAATTGAGGAATCAAAATCTATCAATGAAGATCAAAAAACTAATCAAGAGCCACTATCTGTTAAAACTGTTTTTGAAAACTTAATGCCTAGTGTTTTTAAATTAGGTTCTTCAAAAGAAAATTCTAATAAAATTACCGAAGTTAAAGATGATGAATCCGAAAAACATACTGCCCCTGAAGTTGAAGAATCTGATGATATTGTTACTGAACTATCTAAAGATGGTAAATTGAAACTAAATTTCAAGGAAAGTGCTCTAAGATCAATTGCTGATGATCTACTACAAAATGATGGTAAAGAATTTGTTGAAATAATGGAAAAAATTACAAAAGTCATGAAAGGTAACGAGCTGGATTCTAGATTTAAAACAGAGTTACATTCTTTATTAGATCAATGTAATATTAAAGGTAATAAAGAAAATGGGGCTGAACTTGAAAAATTTTATGAATCAATTAGCTCACCAGAATATTTCAAGTCGTTATCTGAAAAGTTGAATTCAACCAAATTAAGTAAATTCAAAGAACTATATGAAAAAGATATGAAAGAAGGTAAAGTGCTTTTGAGGGGAACAAAATATGAAACTGTTGAATATGTTTCCTCAAAACATTCTGAAAGTCATAAACACTCACATTCCCACCACATTCACTCGCATGATCATTCACTTCCACACTCACATTCTCATAGTCATTCTCTTTCGAAAGATCAAGATGAAGAAGATGAAGACAATGAAGAATATTTTAGTGAAGATTTTGAATCAGATGAAGATGACGAAGAAGACGAAGATGAAGACGAATATGATGCTCATGACCACGATAAAAAATCATCAATAGGAGATGGAGAAAATGGAGAACTTGATCAACTTTTGCATTATGAGAATGACCGAAAAGGTTCTGATAGTAGTAGACAAGAAATTAGAAATTATGTTGGTGGTATTATTCATAACAGAATTCTTGCTGCTTACAAACTAAAAGTAGCTGAAGATAAAGCGTCTGAATTCTTTAATGAACTAGCAAAGGAAGAAGAAGAAGAAAGATTGAGGAAAGAAAAGAAACAAAAGCTTGCTGAAGAAAAACGGGAAAAGAAAAGAAAACAACAAGCTGCTAAAGCGGAAGAACAAAGAAGAAAAGAAGAGTTAAAAAAGGAAGAAGAAGAACGAAAGAAAGAAGAACAAAGGAAAAAAACAGAGGAAGGTAGAAAACGTAAAGAGGAAGAAAGAAAACGTAAAGAAGAAGAATTGAGAAAGAAGAATGAAGAAAAGAGAAAACTTGCCGAAAAAAAAAGAAAGAAAGAAGAAGAGTTAAAGAAAAAGAAGGAAGAAGAGTTGAAGAAGAAGAAAGAAGAAGAGTGGAAGAAGAAGAAAGAAGAAGAATCAAGAAAGAAAAAAGAAGAAGAGGATATTAGGAAAAGAGATGAAGAATTAAAGCAACACAAAATATTAAGAAAAGAAGAAGAACTTCGAGAAGAAAGATTAAGAATGGAAGAAGAGTTAAGAAAGAGAAATGAAGAAGAGAATTTGTTGCTATTAAAAAGAAAACAAGAACAAGAAAGAAATAGTAGATTTAATGATTCAATTGTTAATCCATTATCAAACAATAGTTCTTTCTCCCCAACTTTTTCACAATCTCCATTTCCTCTTATCAATAATGATAGAAGATTACCGAATGCTTTTAATAATGAAGTTTATTCGACAACTCCTAATACTGCCAATACTAATAACAAGCAGTTTTCTATTCTTAATAGTAACCCAACTAGTGCGGCAAGTCAATCACCAATTATACCATCACGTTCTTCTCAAATATTATCAAATGACCCAATTTTAAATAATACTCATTATCCTAGCTTTAGTGAAAATTTGATTTTTAATGATGGAATTTTAGGTAATAATGGTAATAAGATTACCACTCCTACTACTCCTACTACTACTACTAATACATATTGGAATAAACATATTCAAATATGGGGTAATAATAATAATAATAATAATAATGATAATAAGAATTTGATTATTGATAAAACTATGCTAAAATTTGAAGATAATGTTTGGAACGCCTATACCAATCTAATCAAACCTAATCAAATTGTTGGTGAAGAGTTCATTAGATTGGTGGATTTATTGGAACTATTAAAATTGGTAATTCCTAGTTTGACCATTACAATTCTTTCAAACGGCATTAGTCAATTAGCTAGCACAGGAATCAATAATAAAAGATTTTCTTATGAGTGTTCATATGATGGAAAAAGAGTTATTTATGGAATCAAAATGAGAAAGTTGAATTTGAACTCGCCATTATTTGCTAATTCACAAATTTTGAATTCTCCAGTAAGTAATCATTGTTTATTATCATCATATCAAAATAACAATCCAAAACCTTTATTTGGTATCAATAATAATGTTAATACTGGAAGATTTTTGAATAATAATAATAAGAATGATCAATCACTTGGTAATCATTATGAACCCTTTAACTCTTTGAAACATGTTAATAATAATAATCAAGAGAATGTTGGTATTAATAAAGGATCAATCAATGAAAATGGTATCTCATCGAATTTATCGATAAATGTTTCAACCACTAATAATAATGCCAATGCTAATAATAACACATTGAATAGTTTACAACATTTTAATATTGCTGATTTAACTTCAAGACATAATAATAGTAATAATACTAATGAAATTAATAAACCTAAGATGCAGTTTAACAGTATTTGGTAATGAAATATATGATTAATGTTTTTTGTTTTGTTTGTTTTTAATGATTGTAAAATATGAAAGTTGGATGAACCGACAATTATAATATTTTCAATACTATCTAAAGTTTAGTAATGAAGAATATGATGACGCGAGGCACATTTGCTGTACCTGAAATAATAACAATAAATGTAAAAAATTTGTAAATTTCAAACATTTAATAATGCCAAATTTTTATAACAATAAAAGAAAAATTTGGATTATTATTATTATGCAAGTTGAAATGTCAAGATAAAAATTTTAAAGGGATTTTAACCAATTTGATTAAGAGATTATTTAATGATTAATAGTAATTATTGATAGATTGATTTTGGAGGACTTGATTTGGGGCTCTTTTAGTTTTGTAAAATGACTTTATTAGTTAGTGTCAACCGTTAACGGTTTAACTAATTAAATAAAAATAGAATAGGTTGACGTTTTTATTTTTAGAATTAAGGTACCTTACAAATTGAAACTACTCCAAAATTTTCAAAAATTAGTGGTTGCAATTAAGTTGTTTTTCCGAGTTTAGTGAATACTTATAACAGTTCAATGTATATATACTGTTATGTATAATAGTATTGACAAACAATACTGTAATCAAATCAATAATAAAAAAAAATTATTGAATTAATTAATTTCTAATTTTTTGTAAAGGAAGAGTGATAATAAGGTACGAAATATAAATTCAATCTTATAATAGAATACAACGCATGGGAAGGTTAATAGCCTTCCTCATTAGTCCATAAAAGTTAAGGATAGACCTGCATCGAGATAAGAACGAAATAATAATAATCTATTTATAAATGAGTTAGTTGATGATCATCAAGGAAATATTAATGCGTCCGTTCGATCCAATAAAGTTTCTCTGGATATTATAAATAAATCAAGGGGTCCGGTTTGGAAACTGGGGATTGAAAGTTAAATTAATAATCAAATAAGGGAACCTCCTAAGTCTATTGTTGGAGACTTTTGTTCAATTTTCAGTATTCATTTGTTAATAATTATAAATACTGCATTCGTTCCGCTGACCAGAAAATATTTAGCATTTGAAAAAATCCAAAGTGGCAGATTTCTAATTATTATCAGATTCATCTCCAATGTCCAATCCTAATATCTTAAAGCGCAAGATCGTCATTGTGGGTGATGGTGCCTGTGGTAAGACCTCGTTATTATACGTTTTCACCTTAGGAGAATTCCCTGAAGAATATAACCCCACCGTATTTGAGAATTATGTTGCCAATTGTATAGTGGACTCCAATCCTATTCAACTAGCCCTTTGGGATACTGCAGGACAAGAAGAATATGATCGATTAAGACCCTTAAGTTATGCCAACGCCAATGTGATTTTGATTGGGTATTCCATTGATAATCGAGAATCGTTGCAAAATGTGCAAACCAAATGGATTCAAGAAGTTCATAGATATTGTCCTGGTGTGCCGGTGATTCTTGTTGGGTTGAAAAAAGATTTGAGGAGAAATGGGAACGTTAACCATGTTCAAAGCAAACAAGCAGTGCAAGTGGCTCAAGAGATTGGGGCCAAAAAGTATGTGGAGTGCTCTTCATTGACAGGGGAAGGTGTAGATAATGTGTTTGAGACCGCGGCCAGGATCAGTTTGGCTTTGCCATTGAAGAGTAAAGAAGGAGGTTCTGGAGGATGTTGTGTGATTAGTTAGTTGGTAGAGGTTTGCTTGCTTGTTTGTTGAATTAATTTATATTACTTAATTTTTAGAAATTGTTGTTGTTTTTGTTTGTTGTTAAAAGTCATTTCATTTCATTTTTCTTCTTTTGTTCATATTATCTGTCTTTAATTGTTGTTTCTGTTATTCAAGAAATTTGTAGTTTGTCTTGTTATATAGTGTTGACATAAAACAAAATCCACAAAAAGTGCTTGTTTGAATCTTACTTTTTTTCATTTCGAACTTTTACAAAACCATCAAAACTTCTTAAAATCATTTGTTATTATTTATTAATAACTAATTGATCAGAGTCAACATGAATATCGATCTTACCCCATCTAACATGATGAACATTTGCAAATTATCTAATTTAACAAACTTCAACATGACTTTACCTTCTCAATTGAATTCTTCAGGCAAAAAGTCCATGATCTTATTGAATTCAACTCAAGTGGTTGATGGAATCAATCAACTATCGAAAATGGATAAAATTGTTAAAGATTCACAAACTGAAATTGAATTTCATAGAATTTCCATGTTTGACTCCCGATTTATAATGATCTTTGAAATGGCGGATTATGAATTATTATCAATGGTAAGTAACAAAATTGATCCTACACTTAACCATACTAACAAACAGATAATCAATTGTTTTTGTAAGAATACAATTAAATTATTAGTAAATGAAAAATCCATAAAAGCAATCAATGAATCAAAATTGATTCAAAAACAAATCAATCATTTAAAAATTTCTACAGAAAGAATATCATTATCGATTCATCAGAAGATCTTGATTATTAATTGTGAAAACCTTCAGAATTCGTTATTATTATTACTGAAAATTAAAGCTTTAGAGATTGATAATAAGTTAAATGTTTTGGCTTTAACAAAACATGCAGTTCCTTTGGAAATGATGAAAAATGAAACGATTGAAATCACTCCCAAGACAACCATACCAAACAATGAACAATTCTTTGAAATTTTGACATTATCTTCGAAACAAATAACTTTTTTGATTGGTAAAAACGGTAAAAAAATTCAAAGTTTAAGAAAAATGACGAATTGTCAAATTAAAGTAATTTCTTTGAGTCGTCAGCCCTTGAAGGAGTTAAATTCTCAAGACCAGCATTTAAGAATCATTGCCAAATCGAAAAAAGAGCTTGATAACTGTTTGGAAACCATCAGTAAAGAATTATTGGTTTATAGTCTTCAGCTTCCTTATTATCATAAGAGATGAGATCGAGCGATGAGATAGTTTACCCTGTCGTTGGTGTCTGGATGTTAAAACTCACAAAATTCGTTTTCCCGTGACAAAAAAAAGTAAAAACACAAATCGTGGGACAGAAAAGTAAAAAAAAAATTTTTTAAAATTGGTGAAAAAGTTTGAAAAATTTTTGTTTTACTCCCTTCTTTTTTTCCTCTCCTCTTTAAAAAGTAATATACTTTAATTATCATCAATCAAAATGGCTGAAGGAACTTTCCCAGGTGCTATCGGTATCGATTTGGGTACTACTTACTCATGTGTTGCCACTTATGATTCTGCTGTTGAAATTATTGCCAATGAACAAGGTAATCGTGTTACTCCTTCTTTCGTTGCCTTCACTGCTGAAGAACGTTTAATTGGGGATGCTGCTAAAAATCAAGCTGCTTTAAACCCAGTCAACACTGTCTTTGATGCCAAACGTTTAATTGGTAGAAGATTTGATGAAGACTCTGTTCAAAAAGATATTAAATCTTGGCCATTCAAAGTCATCAATGACGCTGGTGCTCCAATGATTGAAGTTCAATATTTGGAAGAAACTAAAACTTTTTCTCCTCAAGAAATTTCTTCTATGGTTTTAACCAAAATGAAGGAAATTGCTGAAGCTAAAATTGGTAAAAAAGTTGAAAAAGCCGTTATTACTGTCCCAGCTTATTTCAATGATGCTCAAAGACAAGCTACCAAAGATGCTGGTGCCATTGCTGGATTAAACGTTTTACGTATTATTAACGAACCAACCGCTGCTGCCATTGCTTATGGTTTAGGTGCTGGTAAATCTGAAAAAGAAAAACATGTTTTAATTTTCGATTTAGGTGGTGGTACTTTCGATGTCTCTTTATTATCTTTAGAAGGTGGTGTTTTCACCGTTAAAGCTACTGCTGGTGATACTCATTTAGGTGGTCAAGATTTCGATACTAACTTATTGGAACATTTCAAAAAAGAATTCCAAAAGAAAACTAAATTAGATATTTCTAAAGACCCTAGAGCTTTAAGAAGATTAAGAACTGCTTGTGAAAGAGCTAAGAGAACTTTATCTTCTGTCACTCAAACTACCGTTGAAGTTGACTCCTTATTTGAAGGTGAAGATTTCTCCGCTAACATTACCAGAGCTAGATTTGAAGATATTAACTCTGTTTTGTTCAAGTCTACTTTAGACCCAGTTGAACAAGTCTTAAAAGATGCCAAAATCTCTAAGTCTAAGGTTGATGAAGTTGTCTTAGTTGGTGGTTCTACTCGTATTCCAAAAGTTCAAAAATTATTATCTGATTTCTTTGATGGTAAACAATTAGAAAAATCTATTAACCCAGATGAAGCCGTTGCTTATGGTGCTGCTGTCCAAGGTGCCATTTTAACTGGCCAATCTACTTCCGAAGAAACCAAAGATTTATTATTATTAGATGTTTGTCCATTATCTTTAGGGGTTGCCATGGAAGGCAATGTCTTTGCTCCAGTTGTTCCAAGAAACACCACTGTTCCAACTATCAAAAGAAGAACTTTCACCACCGTTGGTGATTCTCAAACTACCGTTCAATTCCCAGTCTACCAAGGGGAACGTGTTAACTGTACTGAAAACACCTTATTAGGAGAATTTGACTTAAAAGGTATTCCACCAATGCCAGCTGGTGAACCAGTCTTGGAAGCCATTTTCGAAGTTGATGCTAATGGTATCTTAAAGGTCACTGCTGTTGAAAAATCCACCGGTAGATCTGCTAATATTACTATTTCTAATGCTGTTGGTAGATTATCATCTGAAGACATTGAAAAAATGATCTCTGATGCTGAAAAATTCAAAAGTTCTGATGATGCTTTTGCTAAAAAACACGAAGCTAAACAAAGATTAGAATCTTACATTGCCAGTGTTGAAAACACTGTTACTGACCCAGTCTTATCTCAAAAGTTAAAGAGAGGTGCTAAAAACAGAGTTGAAGCCGCTTTATCTGAAGCTATGGCTGCTTTAGAAATCGAAGACAATTCTGCTGATGCTTTAAGAAAAGCTGAATTAGTTCTTAAACGTACTTACACCAAAGCTATGGCTTCCCGTTAAGTATAATTTTTTGATTATTTTTCTTAAAATAATATACAAAGTTTAAATATTTTCTTTTATTTTTCATGTATTTTATTCTTAAATGTTACGATTAAAATATAGTTACTGTAATTCTTACAATTTAAAAAAGATAAATTTACATTTGTTTGAAAAAAGATCAACAAAGATCAAAAAACATCACCTAATTTTAATTTTGGTGCAATATTCATAGAAATTAATTCTTGAAATAATAATTTGGCAGCATAAGGGATTTTCATACTAATAACTTTTTCACTATTTTTACAATTATTACACCAACCATGGAACCCCATTAACCCACAATTATTACAAACGTCCACATCAAAAGCATCCGAACTCAACATTAGTCTTTCAAGTAATAATTGAGAAGCCCCATAAGCAATCACACAATCTCTTTCCATTTCTCCCAATCTCAAACCACCATCTTTTGATCTACCTTCGGTCGGTTGTCTGGTTAAGACTGCTCTTGGACCTCTAGCTCTAGCATGCATTTTATCGAGAACCATATGCTTTAATTTTTGATAATAAATTGGTCCAAAAAAGATATAAGCTTGAAGACATTCACCAGTGATTCCACTGTATAACATATCTTTACCAGAATAATTGAAACCTTTATCGATTAAAATCTGGGACATTTCTTCAAGTTTCGAACCACCAAAACAAGTACCATATTCTAAACTACCATTTAAAACTCCTGCTTTCCCACTAATTAATTCAATCATTTTACCAACAGTCATACGAGATGGGAAACCATGAGGATTCATAATGATATCTGGGCAAATTCCATCATCATTGAATGGTAAATCTTCTTGATTAACAATAATCCCACAAACCCCTTTTTGACCATGTCTTGAAGAAAATTTGTCTCCTAATTCTGGTCTTCTAGTTTGTCGTAATAACACTTTAATCAAAGATTGATCATTACTACTGGTACTCATCATAACTTGATCAATATAACTTGGTTCAGGACCTCTATAATAAGTTGGAGTTTCTCTATGATTACTAACTGGAGCATTACTATTATTATTATTGTTATTACCAAACATACTATCTCCAGCATTAGTTGGAATGGATTTATTGATATAAACTTGACCGCTTTCCACTTTTGAACCCACTTCACCTAAGCCATCAGGCCCAATTGCTTTATGTTGCCAAATTGGTTCACCAGTATCAGTTTGCACTTTCATACCTGTAATGATATCCTTCGTATGATTTGGATATTTTTTCAAAACTTCTGTATGTTTCCTTAAAACTTGACAACGTCCAAATCCTCTATCTAATGAAGCTTTATTTAAAACTAAAGCATCTTCGATATCGTAACCAGAATATGACATGACGGCGACTGTGGCATTTTGTCCTGCTGGTAACTTATCATAATCGATCAATTCAATGGTCTTAGTTTTCACCATTGGTTGTTGAGGATAACACATTAAATAAAGTAAAGTATCAATTCTCTTGAATTGATTATAAGCAATAGCTCCAATGGCTTGCTTACCCATGGCACATTGATAAGTATTTCTTGGAGATTGGTTATGATGAGGATATGGAATCAATCCTGCCACTGCTCCTAACACAGTGAATGGTTCAATTTCTAAGTGAGTAATCATTGGTTCCACTAAATTTTCTTCATAAAGTGCAATATAAGAATCATTTTCTTCATTAACATCTAAATATTCTACTAATCCATTTTTCAAAAAATCATCAAACCCCCATTCACCTGATTTCAATTTCTTCAAATGCCAATCTTGAACTTTTGGTTTATTTTTTTCCACCACAATCAATGGTCTACAAATTCTTCCACCATCTGTTGCAATATGAATGGCAGATTGATAACTATTGGTGAAAATTGAAATAAATGGAGATATTTTCCCACATCTTCGAAGTTGTCTAAATAATTTTAAGAATTTATTAGGGAATTTTGTTAATCCAAAAATTGTCCCATTAAGATGAACTGAATAACTATTATTAACATAAATTGAGCTGAAATCCACAAATTTAATATTTTCCACTCCTAAATTGAAACAAATTTGTTTTATGGGGATTTCATCATCATCGGTAGTAATATGGGTCATTAAGGCTAAATTTTTAACTAAACCACAAGCTTCCCCTTCAGGAGTATCTGCAGTACATAACATTCCAAATTGTGAAGGTTGTAAAGCTCTTGGACCAGAAACTTTTCTAGATTTTTCAAATTGAGAAGAGATTCTTGTCATCATACCAAGGGCAGAAATATAACTTAATCTACTCAAGACATGTGTGACCCCAGCCCTTTCCATCTTGAATCTTTTCAATGACCAATTACCAGTACTAATTGCTTGAGATAATCCATTGGAAATGTGACTTGAGTACACATTGATGGTTAATAATGCATCGAATTCACTAGCACGATTTGGTTTTTTCAAAGTTTTATCAATATTTAATTTGAAATCACTATTGAACTTTTTGAATAAATCTTCGAATAATAATGACATTAATTGACCGGCTAATTCCAATCTTTTATTACCCACATAATCAATATCATCCACCATTTTTGGATTTTCCATGGCTTGTATTACTCTCCTAGCCATGATTGCTAAATACAATCCTTTTTCTTTTAGATCTGATCCATCTTCACAAGTAACATGAGCCACGGTAGTATTGGCAATAGCTTCAATTCCTTCTTCTAATTTTGACAATTTTGGAGCTCCAAATCTTCTGATGGTTTTAACTCTTTCTCCAATGTATAACAAAGCTTCTTTTTGAGTCAAAATTTTTAATTTAAGCGGATCTTCAAAATTAATAGAGAATAATTCCTGATATTTTTCATTTGATCCACAAACTAATTGTAAAATTTCCAAATCAGAAATGATTCCTGCCGCTTTTAATGCAATAACAATAGGAATTTCTTCAGAGATGGAATTATGTTTCAAATAAATCTTATTATTCTTGGTTAACACATAAGTTTTTGATTTTCTTTCATGAGTTGCGGATGTAACTGAAGCTTGAACAATTTTTTTCTTATTATCACTTTCCACAATAATACGATTCTTAGACAATTGTTCTTGAATTAAAATGACTTTTTCGGTACCATTAACAATAAAATATCCACCAGGATCTAGGGGACATTCATTTAAAGAAGCCATCTCTTTTTCAGATTTCCCATCTAAAATACATTTATTGGATCTTAACATTATGGGCATTCTTCCAATTTCCAAATCTCGATGCATAATGATCTTTCTTCCCCTAGTATATTCCACATCCACATAGATAGGAGCAGAATAAGTCATATCTCTTAATCGACATTCGTGTGGTGGGAAATTGACTTCAATGGGTGCATCAGCCAGAGCATTACTTCTATGACCTACTCTAATATCGGTGTATTTGAGATAAAAATCTGGAGCAATATCAGACAAGATAAGTTCATTGGCCTTAATAATTTTCTTTAAATCTCGATCCACAAAATAATTAAAAGAATCCAAATGTTGTTTAACTAAACCTTTAACTTTTAAGAAAGCCGGCAACAAATTCCATTTATCTTCTACTGTATCGATTTTATCTCCGAGTTCTTTACCTTTGTAAATCGGCTGCAACAAGTCGTTGAAGGCCTCGTCGGACTCCAGATGACTGTGAGTAGCGGTCATTTGTTGGTGATGGGGATTAAGGTTGTTAATGCTTACAAATTTTTTCAAAAAAAAAATATTTTTTTGCAATTTTTTTGGAGGGAAGTGCAGAGTGTGATGGGCAAAAATATTTCAAAAAATATTTCAACATGAAAAGTTTGCAAAATGTTGGAATATTTTTGAAAAGAAGATAGATAACTACTAGTTTATTGAAAATTGGTTCAATGCACACCATAAAATTTATTAAAGTATACATACAAGTAGAAAATTCAACTTAAAGCTTCTTCATGGTATCTATCAATTAACAATCTCAAAGATATGAAACTCTTATTTTCCGGATCAATTTTTAGCAACACTTCCTCAATAACTTCAAATAACTCTTCATCCCATTCTATATTTCCTTTGAAATAATGTTTGCCAAAATATTCAAGAAATTCTGTCATTAATTTTGAATTTTCTCCACAATTATAATGAATCAAAATGAGTTCTTTCCACGGACGAGAATCAAATGATTCAAAAGCTAATGGTTCATCAGATAAATAAGAGCTTGGGGTTTTGAAAAATGATTGAACATTTAATAATCTAAAAGAATCACTGAATTTTTCAACCGAAAGTAAATATTTTATACCCATTAACATTATTTCATTTTTAAATTGAATTAATGACTCCAACTCTTCTTTAGAGCTTACTGATTCATAAGCAGTTGTGATATTATCCCCAATATGATATAAGAAAGGCCATGGATCAAGAATATTCTTCTTATCAACGAAATTGTTAGAAACATCTATAGAGTCCATTGAGATATCAGGAGTATTGAAAAAATAGAATTTCGATAATGCCAAATAAAACTCTTGAACTTTGGAGTCTAATATTGATAATTCGCCGTTTTGAAAAGAATATCTTCGAAGAAATTTATTCAAAATGTCAATTTTAGTAAAAAGTTTTTTCTCAGAAGCGTTGGTTGGTAATGTTGATAATAAAAACTCAGAATATCTTGTCAAATCTTCCACTGTAATTGATCCTAATTTTGCAGTGATTAACTGTTCTAATGATGAAGGTTTAATGATTTTACGAATTTCTTTGGAGGACTGATGAAGTTTCAGATAGAACTCAAAAATTTCTTCATTTTCTTTATCACTAACTATCACTTGATCTACCAAAGATTTAATTTTACTAAATTCAATCTCATCAGTGAATTCTTTAACTTTTAATAAAGTTTCTGGTTCTAATAAGTCTAATGGAACATTTTGTTTTTGTGTAAAACTACTCATGTTTCTAGTAATGATATAATTAAATAATTGGGATTGAATTTGTGATTTTGAATAAGATGATTTGGTTGAAGTATGATAATATCTAATACCTGCAAAAATATCATCATTGTCTTCATTTTCATTGAATTGAATTTTTTTTTCATATTTTGATTTTTCATCTTTTGGAGCCCATAAATACTCCAAATTCAATTCAGTTCTTCTTTCTTTGGTTAATATATGGGTTAAAATCCCGTCAACTCCAGTATTAATCATCACCCAAGAATTATGAACCGAAGCAGCATCACCGTATAATCCATTAACTGCTGATTGTTTCTTTTTCCCAACATTTTTCTTCATTCTTTTAGCAACTTTTCTGGCCGCTTCTTGAGTTAAGCCCTCAATAGACGAGAAACTATTAAAGATATTTTTGATATATTTATTGAATAAAACGCTGGCTTTCAAATTATGTTTACTGGATTTCCCAGTGCAAATGATCATGTATTTTGAGAAATCAGCTGCCGCCGTTGTATCATCAGGATCTACTTTTGACATGTCCATAACGATAATATCATTCAAACTAAGTGATTCTCCAAGATATTTTACCACGTGTGTTAAAGATTTAGGAGAATTTTCAGGAATTTCTGGCATAATAAATTTATTGATCTGAGGTACAAAACTGGTATCTTCGTCACCTTCTCGCATATACCAAGGAACATCCTCGTCTTGTTCTTCTTGTATTTGTTCTTCTCCCTTTTGTTCGATATATTCTTTGGATTCTGTTGGTAATGAATTTGCGTTAGCTTTTAATTCAACTTTGATATTATCAACGATGGGAATTTCCAAAGTTATTTTTTCTTCAGATGATTGGAATCTCGAAGAGTTAGTCGAAAGCAAACTGTTCCGACAAATAACGATCCGTTTAATTGCCGGCCTTAAGCCGTTCATGTTTCTGATCATCTTTGCTAACTTTTGCACTTGATTATGGGCTCGAAAGTAGTGATTTTCAACCGAAAAAAAAATTTTGAATTAATTTAAATAATTTTGACTGCATTGTGAAGCCCCAACATGAGGGAAGAAAGACCAGTCTGCAATAGTAATGTCAAATGCAAAATTTCGACTAAAAATTACTGATAAATTTGAAGAGGAGCTTAATTGGCTTTGGCTCCGCTTTGGGAAAGGATGTATATAAAGCAAAATTAGAAATGATCCAATTAATTGTTTCTTCTCAACATGAAGACTTTCGTAAATGAAAAGCAAGTCAATATACGCCAAACTCTCTGCTCCCAAACTTATAAAGCTGTCAGGGATTTCTCTAACTACTATCTAACATTAGAATATTAGGGTCCAGTTCACCCATAAGACAAGCCAAGAAAAGTTCAAAATCATGACCTACAATATTGATATAACATTTGTCCAAGTATCACAATGATCCAACATAATATCTTTTGTGACTTGTCATACATTGTAGAAAAAAGCTTTAAAGTAGGCGAACTGATAACAACAACCACCTTAATAATGAAGATATTAAAAACATGAAATTCAATATAAAATAATAAAGTAAACCGAAACGACAATTTAATACAAAAATCAATAACCAAAACTTGGTAAAGAGTAATAAGAGACCAAATTGAACAACATTTGTAAGGGGATTAATAGTCTTCCTCGGAGTTTTGAGGGTTCCCTTAACATAGGAGATGAACCTGCATATTTAATATATAATTATAAAAATTTTATGAACAGCAAGAATCTTTAAAAATGAGTTGGTTTAATTAGTTAACAGTCAAATTTCAACAACAATGACAGCTTTCAATTAAAACTTATTAATATGTTTAGAAATTATTACCTTTTTCCAATCTTCAAATAGTTTACCAGTTAATCAAAATGGAGAAATTCGATTATTAAGAAGTATCTTTTCAGGTTATGAAAATGCTTCAGTAGCTGCTATGAGTATAACTGGAGCTGAATCTAGTAGTTCTAGTGGTACAATTGGCAGAAATAATGTTAATGAGGATGGAGTGAGTGTTCTTAGTGATGATGATGACTATCAGAAATACTATCCTGCCCAAACTCATCAAGAACTGAGTGCTTTAGTAGATACCAAAAATGTTCGTTTACCTTATGGTTATTCACAGTTAGATGAAGATGATAGTACATGTTTTCAAAGTGGGACTTTTGGGACTTCTGGTACTAATCCAGGAGCCATTAATAAGACACCCGATGAAGGTAATAAAGCCTCTGAGGAAAAAAATATAAGTGACTGCTACACTAACAATGACTTTTCCAAGAGTATCAAATTTTTACCGCTTGAAGGCGATATATAATCTTGATATTAAATATTTATCGAGAAAGTAGTTACTCAAAATAGATAAAACTAGCCTATTAATTCAAACAGTATATTAAACACAAAAAATAAACTACGCCTGACTCCCAATAATAAGTTCCTCTTTTACCTTTTCAAATAATGAAGGGTAGAGAATAATCATGTAATAAACTCCCACAACAACCCCAATAATTCCTCCAGTAGTAACATCTACTAAAAAATGTCTATTATCTTTAATTCTGGTAAATGCAACGTATAATGCTAATATCGTGGGGGCAATAATAACGAAACTCTTGATAAATAAACCTCTACCAAAAACCCCCCTTTCATTATCGAGGATTCTAAGTCTGTTGGCATTATAACAAGTGACTAATATCATTGAGGTAAAAATTGCTAAATAAAATGTTAGAAAACTTCTTGTGAAAATGAAAAAGGAGTTAAAGTATAATACTAGACGAATGCAAACTAGGAAATGATCTAAATCCTTCCTTCAAAATTTCATAGTCTTCTTGGGTGCATATAAGAATGGTCGAAAGATCAATATCTAATGGGGAAATAGCAATAAGATCTGGAACACACCTTGAAATGAGATCTGGTCTAGGTAAACCACAAATGTTTTTCAAAACACAAACAATACACATTTGAGTAGCGGTACTCCCCAATAAAGCAGTGCAAAAATTGAAATACATTCTCAATTTAGTTCGATAATCCGGAGTCTTAACATATATGGCAATCACCAACCCGTTGATTAAGGGAGCACCTATGGCAAGGAAAACCAACAAACTCCCAGGAACTGTGATTTCTGATTCGGGGTAATAAGTGAATTGAAGATTTCGATTCCAAACAGAGAATTCATGGAAATTAGGAGCAACTCCCCAACCCCAGGCAAATGAAAAAATAGTGACAAGACTTTGGAGTCAGTTTTGTAGGAACGGTATTGTCAAAGGTCTAAAAAAGAAACATACATGTAACTGGACCAATTCAGAACATGGAAAAGGATGGTGGAATAAGGTTTGAAGAATAGACAGGTTTGGTGATACCACTCAGTGATTCTGTTCATCTTAGAATTATTACTTTCAGTCGTTCTAGAAAAAGAAAAGGAAAAAAGACAAAAAAAAGTTTGCAAATTCAAGAACCGCTGAACTTGCGATGTTGAAAAAACTCACGGTGTATATGCATGTAGCACATGACCAGAAAACGGCCAATCAGCGGCGCAGAATTATTAAAACCACAAAAAACACAAAAGAAATTTGCCAAAGCTTGTTAAAGTTGACTAAAACTCCATATTAATCTTTATCTCGCCATGATTTCCGCCACTTCTCTCTCAGGCTGGGCCTTATTCGGTACGTTATATCCACTGAATTTTTCAAGCCAACGTTTAAGACCAATTTTTACTAACTTTACATCATAGGGGCTGCTGTCAGAGGGTACCAATTAGGTATCAAACAAAGAGCTTTCACTTACAAACCATTGGGTTATGTCTACTCCGCCCTTCTCTGGTCTGGTATCGGGTATGCTTTTTACGGATTGGTCGAAAGACAAGAAGTTTTATTACAAAAAAGAGTTGCCGGATTAGTAGAAGCTAGATCTAAGAGACAAAGTGAACTTGCTGGTGCTGCCTCCACTAACGAATAGATTCATTAATAATGTTTGTTGTTACTAACTCTTCGTTTGTGTGTCCATGTCCCTGTTAACGTATTTTAATTTTATTATCATAAATATTGACTTAAATCATATTCATAATTTTCTCTTAGAAGTCATCACATTTCCATATCATTTGCATTGTTAAATAAATTCAAATTGGAATCATGTTTGTCAATCTCTTTATTGAAACGAGAAAAAAAAACTGGAAGTTTCATATTTTAAAGAATTTTTTTCTCTATGCAATGATATTCATTCTTCTAAAAACATTTAAATCATCAACAAAACTTTCTATTCCAAAAATAATTGGTTTAAGATTTTTTTGTCATCTGTTGTGGATGCAACAGTTGATTTGTATTTATAATATAACATTTATTCAAGTTTAATGAAACATTTTTCAATAAAAGCGACCTTTTCCGTAATTTAACATTTTAAAAAAGATAATAATTGATATCATCCCACCATTTTTGTTAAGATTTCCAGAATTTTTTTGAATCAAACTATCATTCAGCCAACTTTCAAATTGCCTTCCATTTTTCAACGCGCGTTTTTTAATGATTTTTTAAATTGAATTTTTCAAAATTTGGTGTTGTTTATTCTTTTTATAAAGCAGACCAGACCTAATTACCAATCGAATTATAATAATGTCCTTTTTAAATAGTTTGCCTCCAGATTTGAAGGCAAAGATCATCAAAGTCATCAGTAGGTGTTTTTCTAATTTTTTTTGAGTATTGTCCATCCTATACTAACAAATATTAGAAGCTAATCCAGAAACCGTGGAAGCCTTCAATGACTTATTCTTTTATGCTCTCAATAATCATGATCAAATTCTAAATTTAGGAGAAGGTGGAGACAATAAAAGAAGAAAAGTTGCAGATACAACAACAACAGCATCTACTGAACTTCAGAAAGTGGAAATTATTAAAGAAAATATCATTTTATTATTACCTAAAATATCATTTCAATCACCTCTTAGAAAGAAACTTAACCTTGTTTTTGCCATTGATTCCACTAGTAAAAAACCAGTATTGGCAGTGGTTAGAGACGAAGAATATGAAAAACCAGATTTGGTGTTAACAAAGCTTACGAATGCTAATATCATTTATGCTGCTTTCTTACCCATGCCAGAGAAACCAAAGTTGATGTATTTTGTGATTTTTTACAAAGAGAATTTTGGCAATCAATTGAAAAATGATCCAATAATTATGAATTTTAATCAGGAAAGGCTCAATGAAGATTTAAAAAGTAGTGGCAACGTTGGTGCAACTTTTAAGAGTTTTAAACAAAGAATTACTTCTCAAGGAAGTATGTTCGGATTCAATATTGAAGATCCATTTATTAATCAAATGTCTTTTTTTGTGGATGCTCATAAAGGAACTAAAGAAGGTATTTTGTATTTTTTGCCAAATAATATTTTATTTGGTTTCAAGAAACCCATTTTGTTATACGAATCTAAAAATATCAAATCAATCACTTATTCTTCAATCACCAGAGTTACTTTTAACATTACATTATTAGTGAAAATTGAAGATCCAGAGACTAAAGAAATCACTGAACAAAGAGTAGAGTTTAGTATGATTGATCAAAATGAATTTGCCAAAATAGATGCTTATATTAAGGCCAAAGAAGTGGTTGATAATTCTATGGCAGAAGAATTAAAAGCCAAACCATTACATCATTTCAAGTCCAATGAAAATCCTGTTAATCCCTTAAGACTTGAAGAAGAAGAACGTGAAGAAATGGAAGGTGTAGGAGAGGAAGAAGAAGAGGAAGAGGACGAAGGAGAAGTTGGTCATGGCAAGGCTGATGATAGTGATGATGAAGAAGAAGACGGTACTTATGAAATTGGAGATTCAGACGATAGTGAAGGATCAGGTAATAGTGATTCAGAAGGAAGTTATTATAGTAATGATGAACTGCAATAGTGTTTGTATTTTAGGAGGGATTGTGTAATGTTATTTAATTTCTAGTTAATGAGAAACTTTTAATCTGTTTTTGTTTTTAATTGCTCATTTAGATTTGTAATTACTATAAATATTTTGATAATTATTTAAGTATTTGTGAAATATTCTTGACTTACAATCTTTACTCTTATTTTTTTGGGGTGATTTACATTTGTATTAGTTTCGTAAAAAAAAACTAAGACGAAGTAATTTGCATTTAAAATTACTTATCGGATTGAGATTATCATATAAAACGTGGTTTTTTGACTGTTTGATCGAAACAATATTGTTATCTTTCGATTTGTGTGGAGCGGGAAATGCGAATAGCCCGTCAGTCTTCGCGCACTCTTATGATCAGCTGATATAGCCAAAAAAATTGCATCTTAAGTAATTTGATAAAGGTATCGTATAAAATTAAGAAAATAAATCTATTTGTTTTATTAGAAACTAAAAACTATTATTATTCATGTAGTTATCAATGTTTTAAATTTTTGTTATAATTGTGCGGTTAGCAAGCCCCGGCTCCGCGCTGCTGTTTTTTAAGATGAGATGAGGAAGGAATTCAAAAGGCAATTCAAACATTTCTTCGACAATTTCCAAATAATGTCTTTTAATGAAGCTTATAATTATGTGGACGAAGCCGAAAACCTTAGGAAAAAAGAAGATTTTCTAGGAGCTCATAATCTTTTCAAAAAAGCTTCAAATAATTTCCGTGACATTTTAATCAGTATTAATAAAGATCAAACAATAAAAAATTTGAAAGTGATTCAAGGTTTGGAATTGTTGATCATCCAAAATAATAAAAAATCAATTTATTGTTATTACCAATATCGTTTAAGGAAGCTAGAGCAGCTGAAGAGAAAAGAGAAAGAAAAAAAGAATAATTTAAATAATAATAATAATTATCTGATTCTAGGGAAAACTAACACCATACTTGATTCATTAGCTAATCGAAGAGGCCATAACCGAGATAGTTTAAATAACAATACTTTAATTGGAGAATATAGTATCATTAATGATAATGATTATAGTTTGTTGTCTTCAAATAATGGGAAAAATGATGTTTTGAATATTCAACAAGGGATTATGAATTTATTTGAAACTTTTGCAATTAACATAAATTTTGATGACATTATTGAAACAGAACTATATAAAAATAAAGAATCCAATCCTCGAACTCTCAAAAAAGAAGAGTTAATTATGGAAAATCAGGAATTAAGGAAAAAATTAAATGATCAAAATCAATTGTTAGAGAGATTGAAACCTGCAAGCAAAGGTAGAAGCAAAGATGGATTAAAAAATATAGAGAATTTGGTATTAATTGATAAAAAATTATTCAAAAGAAAATTAAATGCGGTGATACAAACTTATCACAAACAAAACAATAGTTGGAATACCAAGATTTTTGGATCAAATAATATTAATGTGATTAATGAAGATAACGTGAATAATAACAACAATAATGCTGATGTTTTAACCGTAACTACTGGAGGAAGTAATACCTCATTAATGAGTGCTAATAGTGGGAATAATAATAATTCTAATAATAATCATTATTCAATGATAAGCAATCAAATTATTTCTGAAAAAGAAGCAGAGATCAAAAGATTGCAACATTTACTGAATATTCAAGAACGTCAATTACTAAGAGTTACTCATAATTTGAAAAATCTTGAAAAAGAGAGAGCAGTAGCTTTGGAGAATTTCAATAATTTGAGAAATGATTTTACTAAACTTGAAAAAGATTATAATAATATCAAAAATGGTAATTCAATGGCTTTAAAGTTTTCAGCCATTTCTTCTCCTAAAGAAATCAATACTGGAACTAATAATAATATCAATAATAAGACTAATAACGGGACTAATAAAAAATACGGAATATTTGATGATGTGGAGGATATTGATGATTTTGGAGATGGAGAAAGAAGAATAGCTATTAATCACAGTAATGATAATAATATTAAAAAACCAGGAAGAAGAAACTCAATCATTCAAAGTGATGACGACGATGATGACGACGACGATGATGATATCAGTAGTGAAAGTGAATTAGACGGAATTCATTCTTACACTCCAGGTAAAACCCAGGATAATATTGCCAGACTAAGGTCAGGTTTTAATTATTTACTATCAAAACAATCAATTTAATCACAACAAAAAATATTTTTTGACGTTGCCCATGAGCCATCGTAGCTCGTGAGGGTTGTAAGCCCCGAGAAAAAAAGTAAAGATGAAATTTTTTTTTTTATTTCAATTTATTATAGTAATAAGAAATACACGCAAACTGAACTAGTTGATTTAACCAGAAAGTGAATAAACAATAACTTCGGGTTAGAATGCTACGTTTTAGACCAGTGTTGCGGAATGTTTCGCGTGGGTCGCTGAAAAATTTCTCCAAAACCAGTGTTTCGGCGTATCAAAAAAGATTAATTACAGATTCTACCACCACCCCAACTTTAGTCAATAAACCATTTATTGACTTTACCGTTAGTTTGGCTCCTGATAATGTGATATTCCCTGATGCGGAAGATATTTCAGAACATCGACAAGTGGTAGGACAAGTTTTCAAACTTTGGAATGCTATTGAAGTGGCAATTAGTGTTAAAGATATTGAAAGAGCAGAAAGTTGTTTGATGGCACTTTATCAAGTTGTTGATTTTTCTAAATCGTCATCGGCTGGAACATTCATTGATGCTTTCAATAAAGTGTTCTATGGGAAAGTTCAAAATAATCCTGATTGGAGTTTAAATGATATTGAAGAATATGTTAAAAATAAAAAAGCAGATTTTCCAGAACTATTATTAGATGGCAGATCAGCGTCGATTTTTATTAGGGCCGCAATTGATAGACAAGAAAACTATAAGAAATATTTTCAAAATTACAAAATATCTAAAAAACCATTAATTGAAATTTTTTCAAATGTTGATATTCTCGGAATTCATAATCTACAAAAAATTTATCGTGAAAATACCGTTCGTATTGAACAATTTCCAAAAGATGTGAGAGACTTAGTTGATTTTAGAAAATTCGGTACAATTGATAGTAACAATGTTAGTAATGAATTAGGCAGAGAAAAAGCAGATATGTCAATTATTGATGATGCCCCAGAAACTTTAAAAAAACTTGGACTTGAAGAATTGAAATCGGTTGATTCATTTGGAATGAAAGTTATTAGACATTCTTTACATGGACTTGGAACTTCAGTAGGTTATGAAATGATGAGAAAATTTCTAGATAAATTTGAGAATCCTGAAGAATTCATTGATTTAAAAACTAAGCTGGTTAATTTTTTTAAAATTTACTGTAATTTGAAAAGTGAAGAAGAGAAAAAAGAATTCCATGAACTTTTAAATGACTTGAACGAAAAAAGACAACGTCAATTAGAAGCAAGATCAATTGAAGGAGCTGAATTAAGCTGGCAACATTCAGCAGAGACTGCCCAAAAAACTGGGGGTTTGAAAGTTAGAGATTCAAATTTTAATTTATTATTATGGAAATGGTATTGTGATTTGTTACCATTAATCAAAACCGATGTGGATATTGCCAAAAAATATCTAAATATTGATGCAAGTACTAGAAGTATGAAAAATGCTGAAGCTTTGAAAATTTTTTCTAGTGAGGAAAAAATTAGATTAAAGATTGTTCATGAAGTTGCTCCATATTTAATTCTTCTAACTCCAGAAAAAATTACAGTGATTACCATTCTTGAAATATTAAGAGCCTCTTCAACTACGGGAATTGTGGATGGTTTAAAATCTTCAAGAGCCGTGGTTAGTATTGGTAGAGCTCTTGAATATGAACATAAATCAGAAAAATTTGTCAATGAAGAAGATAAAATCTTCAAAGGAATATCGGATGGTGAAAGAAGTCTTAGACTAAGAAAAATTATTCAAAGATCAAAAAATAGCGTTAGACAAACTTCAAGAGAAAATGATGATATTGAATGGACCGTTGAGACCGTTGCTAAATTAGGCTCAATAATGGTTAGTAATCTTATCAAAATTGCTAAAGTTTCTGTCAAAGCAGTTGATCCACGTACTAATGAAGAAGTCTTTGCAGAAGTTCCTGCCATTACTCATGGTTATCAATATGCTAATAGTCTTAGAATTGGAGTGTTGAAATTTCATAAAGAATTGCTACATAAATTAGGAACTGAAAATTTAAGGTTTTCAGTTTATCCTCAATCATTACCAATGTTAGTTGAACCATGCGAATGGGTTTCTTGGAATTCTGGTGGTTATCAATTTTCCCGAGAAAATATCATTCGTACCAAAAGTTGTCCTGAACAAATTGCTTATATTAAAGCAGCTGATAAAAAGGGAAATTTGGATAGTGTTTATGAAGGGGTTAATTATTTGGGTAAAACTGCTTGGACAGTTAATGAAGAAGTTTTAAAAGTTTTAACTCATTTTTGGAATTCTGAAACTGAATTTTTAACAATTCCAAAAGTGGTTCAGGAGCCAGAAATTCCTCCTGCTCCTCCAAGAAATAGTGATCCGACCGTTAGAAGAGATTGGCAAAGAATGTCACGACAAATTGCTAATTCTTATGCTAATGATAGATCAATTCGTTGTGATGCTAATTATAAATTAGAAATTGCTAGAGCTTTTGTTGGTGAAAGATTCTACTTCCCTCATAATCTTGATTTTAGAGGTAGAGCTTATCCATTAGCTCCCCATTTTAATCATTTGGGTAATGATATTTCCAGAGGACTATTGATTTTTTGGGAAGGTAAAAAGTTAGGAATAGATGGATTGTTTTGGCTCAAAGTTCATTTGGCTAATTTATTTGGTCATTCAAAATTAACTTTTGATGAAAGAGTTAAATTCACTGATGATAATATCGAAAAAATCAAACAAAGTGCAGAAAATCCATACGATAGAGAATCATTTTGGGCCACTGCTGAAGATCCATGGCAAGCATTGGCAACAATTTTTGAAATCAACGAAGCTTTAAAGTTAGAAGACCCCAGTGAATTTATTTCTCATCAACCAATTCATCAAGATGGAACCTGTAATGGTCTTCAACATTATGCTGCTTTAGGTGGGGATCTAGAAGGGGCTCGTCAAGTTAATTTGGATCCAAGTGATAGACCTCAAGATGTTTATAATCATGTTTGTACCATTACAAAACAGTTGTTGGAAAAAGAGATTGTTACTGGTAGTGAAGATGATAAGTTTTTAGCAAAAAGTCTTTTACCAAAATTAAGTAGAAAAATTGTTAAACAAACAGTTATGACCAATGTTTATGGAGTCACATTTATTGGAGCTAATGCACAAATTAAAAAGAAATTAATTGATTATTATTCATTTGAAGAAGTTCAAACTTATTCACTTTTTTTAACTCATAGAGTCTTTGAAGCCATCAAAACCTTATTTTCAAGAGCTCATCAAATTCAAGATTGGTTAGGAATTTGCGCTCAAAGAGTTTCTAAATCTGTGAATGTTCAAGATATTCCTAAAGAAGCAGTTGATGAAGGAAACTTGAAACTTCATATGAGTTCGGTTATTTGGACCACTCCATTAGGATTACCGGTTGTTCAACCATATCGTCAAGCTACAAAACATCAAGTGCAAACTAATTTGCAAACCGTTTATTTAGAAGATCCATTCGAATGGACCCAAGTTCATTCAATGAAACAAGTCAATGGATTTGCTCCAAATTATGTTCATTCATTAGATGCCACTCACATGTTATTATCGGCACTTGAAGCCAAAAAAATTGGAATTGATTTTGCTTCTGTGCATGATTCATATTGGACCCATGCTGGCAGTGTTAACTCCTTGAATAAACTATTAAGAGAATCATTTGTTAAACTCCATACCAGCGATTTGATTGGTCAATTAGCCACAGAGTTAGAACAAAGATATAAAAATAATATGCTAATTTACAAAATTCCTGTTAATTCCATGGTGGGGAAAAAAATCAAAGAATTCAAAAGTAAATATTTGTCAGAAAATAAAGTGAGATTAAGTTTACTTGAACAATTAAAATTAGAAAGAAAAAGAGCACAATTGTTAGCTTCCAATGATCCAAAGGATCTGGAAGAAGGGCAAAGTATGGAAACTGTTATAACCATTTTGAATAAAGATGACATTGAATATATTTATAAAAATGGTACTTCTAAAAGCAATTCCAAAAAAGACGGGGATATCCATTTAAATGTCTTGGTGCCTTTTAAGTGTCCTCCAACTCCTGAAAGAGGAGAATTCGATGTTAGAAAAGTTTTAAATAGTAAATATTTCTTTAGTTGATGGGTTGTCTTGTATATAAATATAAAAATAAAAGTTTTATCGTTCATCTATTAATACAATTGTAGGAAAGGAATAAAGTTTTATCAACAAAAAATCTATTATATAAAAAGATCGAATACTAAAAAGAAAGTCATACATCAAAAAGAATAAAATAAAATAAAATAAAAAAACCAAATCATATACAATTACATAATATTAGAAACAAACAGTATCAAATTTTCTAAAACTCTCAATATCATTCACCATGTTATTATCAAAATATTCCCAAACTTGTTTAATTCTTTTCAAAGAATATGAAGCTCCAAACATCGTACAACTAATCATGGCATACAAAGGTCTTAACATTTCTTCTCTAGCACTAGTGACTTGAGTTAAAATCCCATTTTGATCAGTAACAAGCTTTTTCTCCGGATCAACCGTTGATATCAC
This sequence comes from Saccharomycopsis sp. FM-2023a, assembly GCA_037355385.1. NCBI lineage: Eukaryota > Fungi > Ascomycota > Saccharomycetes > Ascoideales > Saccharomycopsidaceae > Saccharomycopsis > Saccharomycopsis sp. FM-2023a. Next base: position 52,496 of record JBAKFZ010000045.1, read on the forward strand.
AATTACTTCTGATGTATCAGGAGCGGGAACGGTTGCACTTTTCATAACACAACTGGCAATAAAATAACACGGCCAATGTGTAGCAATTGCAACGTGATCCCTATATGGAATCTTATTAAAATCATGAATAAATTGGGGAATAAATGTTTGAACAGTTGGGGCATGAATATTATATCCCATAAAATTTGAAAAAATATAAGCTTTCATTCCATGAACATAGCATTTTGCTGAATAAGCCATCGATTTTGCAAGATTTCTATCACGACAAGTTGGAAATTGTAAAAGATCATTATATTGTTGAAAATGTTCAATTCTTTTAATCAAACTTTCTCCTAAATCAAAAGATTCTTTAGTTGGTGGTACAAATGAGGAGAATCCATTTAATTCTGATAAATCAATTCCATAAGTGACCCTTAAATACATGATATGTAAAACGATTTCATTCATAACTTCAACTAAATCTTGAGGATAAAATCTAACTGTATTGAATCCATCAAAAACCACTGGATTTTCATTTTCAAATTGTAAATGACCAAACAATAAGTTTCTCGCTTCATTTAAATCTTCTTGAGTTTCACAAGCTAATGAACCACCATTAAATGAAGAAATCCAAGCTAAAGATTCTGCACTTGAAAACCAACATTCACAAAAATGAAATAAGTTAATTGCAGCTTTTAAAACTTCACTTTTATCTGGAATGGCATGAACTTCCGATAAATTCCAAGTTTTATTGATTTCTTTCAAAATTCCTAATGCTCCTTTTAAATGTAATCTCCAAACATTTGAATCTGTAGCACTTCTTTCACTATATAATAATAAAACCGTAAATAACATACAAGTCATATTTTCAAAAGAACTTTTGTTATTAATATTAGCAGATAACATTGCTAGAGTCTTATCCATATATTCTTTTCTGATTTGAGCCCAATAATCAATGTTTGTTTGTAGAGCCACCGCATTTGCACTAGTGGCAATAATTGTTGTGAAAATAATTTTATGACTTTCCCCACTACTTTGACTCAAAGTTTTTAACCAATCAATCAAATGATTACCATTAAAATCATCATCAACGTATAAATGATTTGATAAGCATTTATTCATAATGAATAAGGACCATAAGATATCCCTAATTTCTGAATGTTCAGCCGTTAAACCTTTAGCATCAATAATTGGTTGAGCCTTTCTAAAAAAATTGACCGCATATTCACTTGAATTTTGTAAATAAAAATTTAAAGAATAAGTTGGTAATTTTTGATCTTTAAGTGAAATTTGTGGTTCAATATTAAAAAGATTATCAGAATTATCCAAAAAGGTCCACAAATCATTATCAAGAGTATTTATATTACTATTAACCGTTAAACCTCCGGGAATTGCAGGATTGATTTGAGCAATTTGATTGATATTATTTGTAGGGTTAGTGTTAATATTATTGTCAGACGGTAAAAACCATTGGTCATTAGCGCTTTCATCAAGAGCCAATTTTTGATTAAAAGCGTATTCTAACGCTCCTTGTGATTGTGGTTGATGAAGGATTGTTTGTCGTTGTTGTTGTAATACTGGTTGAGATTGATCTTCTTGTTTAACATTGAAAAAGTTATCTTCTTCTTTAACCCTGAAAAAATTATCTTCTTGTTTAACTTTGATAAAATTATCTTCTTGTTTAACCTTGACAGAATTTTTTCTCGTTTCTGTAGTTCTTCCAGTGGCAGCAACAGTTTGATTATTTGGAGAATTGCTTGTTGATGGAGGGGAACCATTAGAACTACTTTCATCACTAAACTTTTCGGCAATAAATTTAAATTCGTTGGGTAAAGTAATTTGTAAAATTCTTCGGTCTTCTAATTTTAACTTAAAGGGGGGCAGTAGTTGTTTATTAATGGCTTTTTTCTTGATTTTACCACCTTTGAGATCATTATCTTTGTCCTTATCCTTATTGGTATTCTTCTTTTTTTTAGAATATGGGTCATAAATGACAAAGGGGAATTCGTACACACACTCTGTTTTCTTTCGGTCACAAGCACCACAACTGGGTCTCTTTTCATCACACTTGATCTTCATTTTCTTACAACGGGTACACCCATTGTGGGAGTATGTGGTGGTGCTTCTGGTGGACATGGAGAGGATGGGAGGAAAGAGAGATGAATAAGGGGAACTAAATAGGTACAAAAGAGTTGCCATTTGTTTTGCTGACACATTCTGGAGTAAAAAGAGAGAAGACGAAGCCGTGAGCCATCTATGAGCCATCATCCGGGTGACCTTTAGAAGATTTGCGGTTTATTTTTTTTTTTTTTTTTTTTTTTTTTTTTTTTTCACGTGTGGTAAGTGATCGGCAACTTTTTACTTTTTTTCTCAATTTTATATTGAAAGGGGATTAAAAAAGTAAACAAAAGGCAATGAACAGGGTGTGTTTAAAAGGACTTTTTAGAAATAAAGATATAAATTGTAATAAATTCATTGATACTCACCTGTAGCATCCTTGGTTGAAAAGATTGCATTCTCGGGGCAATTAACAAGTCGCCCGAATTTGGTACCATCCCAAACGGCCCAACTCCACTGTGTCAATTAATGGATCCGCATTACGCATGAAGATCGAAGCTTTGCAAATCTATCCTCGACAACCTAAATCTCCTTCCTGGATATTATTATTGAAATTGAAAGGAAGTGAAGAGAAGGAATTTCAATCTTCCAGCTTCCTTGTTTGAAGTTTCAGTCAATCAAAAATTCATAAATTTAGATAAGACTTTTGATATAGTTTATTGAAAGATATATCAAAGATCAATTTTATTTTTTAATAATCACTCAAGGATTCAGTTTTTCAAATCCACGGCGTTTTATTATTAAATCATCAATAAATGATGTCAAATACGCCGAATTACCCAGGAATTTTGTTAAACTGAACCTTTTTATTATTATTAATTCTTGATTATTAATTCAGTAATTGTTGAATCAAAAATTGTTAATTATTAAAAGCAATTGTCTTTACGAAAAAATTCAAAATATTCAATTTGGAAGGTTGAATTGAATTATGCATCCGCAATTTTATTTGACTCTGTCAGTTGTACTGTTTATTATTGGATAATACTTGATTGACATCATTTGATTGACACAAATCAAAAATATGTTGAAAATTATAGAAAGTATCATGTGAATATTCTTTGGATCACCATAGTTTTGTAACGATTTGTCAATCAACTAAATGCAAATGTCAATATTTTTTAAACATTTACTTTTTAAACAGTTCGAAACGATTGTCTATATTTGAATCAGTCTTGATTCAAGAAAAATAAGCTAAAAATTATTCGAGAATCTCGAGACGACATATTATTACAATAGCTTTAAGACGCCATCGATGATTGATATTTTGGTACTTGATGCTATTGTCAAACAAGGTTTTATAGCTAAAGACACGATTAATTGTTATCTTTGTTATGTTATTGGGGTTATTGACGATATCGTATTAAAAATTACCAGTCTTAAAGTCTTAGATCTAAACCATGTATCAATCCTTGATGAAATTCATGGATTAAGTAGCAATCAGTATTTTGAGATAGGGCTGATTTTCCAAACAATAAAATCATTCGTCAATTATTTCCATTAAAATGAATCTATCAATTTGATAAGACTTATCTCATGATAAACACCGTGAATTCATAGCACAAACGAAACTACTCAAGTGTTTGAAATTAATTGAAAAAAAGTGAAAAATCGTTAAAACAGGCAAATCACTAATTAACTGTAGTAACAGAAAATTGACCTTCTTGAGAATATTCAATGTTTTAACCCCGAATGACATACCATTGACAGGCAAAGTAGGGGTGATATTTATGTATAATCCAAGCAAAACTTGTAACATCTAAAAGACATACAGGATACACATGTTAGTGCGAAGTGTTGAAGCGGTGGAGATGGCTGATCTGATTGACGAACCTCTAGGGTATCAGGTTGTAGTTCCATAGTTCTATTTTATCTAGGAGGCATTTTGGAACTATAACTTGAGTTAGTACAATTACGGTAGATATCATTCTTCTTCTATGACAGTTTTTGGGAATATTTGAGGCACACACTTGATTAGCAACAAAACCAGCTTGAAGAGCTTGTTTGATTTCATTAGTCATTTTTATATTTTCAATTTTCTGACACAATGTCTTTAATTAGTTTTGAGCTTTTTCAATTATTATTAGTATACTATTCAACAAAACTACATTTTAAGCTCTTGCTATATATGAGCTTCGTATTTTTACAAGATAAACTATTGTAATAATTACAACATTAATCTAAAAGAAAAAGTACATTGTTATCTACCAATTATCAAAATTGGTAAGTATAAAAAAGATTATAACAACTCCAAAGAAAAAAAAAGAGAAGATTCAAGTCAAAGCGTTAAAAAAATATTGATAAAAAAAGATTTTTAATTGGTATTGTGATTCTTGTAAAAAATAAAAACTTAACAAAAATAGAAGCAGAAATGTCTTTAAAAACTGGATAAAATTTTCAAAAAAAAATTATTAAAAAGGCGAAAAAGTAAAACATTGAATAACGAGGAAATAAAAGCAGCAAATAGTAATAACAAATAAAAACGATTTTTTGAAATTGATTAGAATAATTATTAGGAAAATCTCCAAATATTGGGATTCAAGAATTCGTACGTAACTCAATTGAATCAAAAACCAATATTGAAATCTCAAAAATAATTGGTGGATTTGAAATTATAGTTTTAAGGGTTTAAAGATTTTATTAATTAATTAATAGTTTGCTGAAATGTTGGAAATAATAAAAATAATCATTTTTTTTTCCAACCAAAAAGTGTTGAATAAATATTGGCAATCCCATTACCAATTCCAAGTCCAAACAAACCTTTAGTATGATGTTTTTGTTTTGGTCTAATGGTGGTGGTAACAATTTTCCCATTTTGGCTATTACTAATTAAAGTTGTTGAAGTTAATTCAAAGTCATTCTGTTTTTTGATTTCTTTATCAATTTTGGTAGAGAATTTCAATTTTTCTTCATTTAATTTAATTTTTGAAAATTCAAACTGAAATTGAAAAGTTTCAATATTTTCATCAGTGTCATCCATGATTGTTTGATCAGGATTGTGCGATCTTCTTTTCATTGCTAAAATTTCTTCTGGACTTAATTCTTTATTATCTTTAAAAACTTTTTTATATGTAATGATTTCTTTATCATCATCTTTTTCACTTTCCGAACTAACTTCTTTTAAAGTTTCTGGAACTTCATTCTGACTTTTAGTAGCTATAATACTATTATTATTACTATGATTTAACCCACTTTTTCTAGAACTCATTCTTCTGATCAATTTTCCCGGTAATGAAGCTTTGGAATCATTATCTAAATTATAAATTGAATTCGAGCCATTTGTAGATGAACCAAAAGATCCAACTGAACTACTTTTTCTAATAGTTTTGTTAGATTGATTAATTTGTTTAGACTTTGATTTGATTAAAAATAACTTGGATTGTTTAGTATTAATCAACTTCTCATCAATTTTTTGATGTTCTCTTAAAAAATTATCAATTTCTTTAATTTTATCATCAGGAGAATCCACCATCCCAGTAGTAGTTGTATCAAATGCGTTATCTAACAAATCCACAAAATCTTCTTCTTCATCAGACGATTCGTCTTTGGTGACAATCACTGATCTTCTTTTTTCAATGGCCAGTTTCAATTCATTCAACTCTTTAGTGACTTGATCTTTTCTCTTTTGAATATCATTAATTTTGGCTCTTTTAATAACCTGTTTTGGACTATTAGATTCTTCAAGACGATGGGATTTGATCTTATCATATTCAACAGCCTTAAAATCCGCATCGATCATGGCCACATCATGATCTTGTTCAGACATGCTAGATGTTAAATTCAAGATTATCAAGTAAATAGTTTGTAAACTACTTTTCTACCAAAAAAAAAAAAAAAAAACTGTTTGTCGTTTTTGCTCTGTTTATTTTTTTTTGGTTGTTGGATTTTGAAGATCCCAGAAAGAATTAATTAGCTGGAAAAAACGATTTGTTGCTTAATTAATAAACAACTACCGGAAGGAGTGGGATTTAATTGAACAAGGAACAATTCAAGGGTGGTTGGTTGTTTTGGGTAATCTGATTGAAAGATCCAAAAAAATGGATTTTACTTTGATGCGTTGTTCTTTTCTGAAAAATTCCCTTTTATACCAAAAAATCTCGTTGTTTTTTGACTTTATGGTAGTTGTTTAGGATAATTTTGATAAGGATTGGTTCAGGATTATAACAATTATACTACTTTGTTTGATCATTCACACTTATTAGAATAAGTTGAGTTTGTCTGTTATTATTATCATGTAGGCTCATCATTTCCTACACCACACAATTTTTTTTTATGGTGAAAATCTTGAATTGTAAATAAAATTGTCCTAAGATCTTCAGTCCAAATTCAAATTGCAACACAACTGCATTGGTAAGGACCAAATCCAAACCTTTTTTTTTTTGAAATCATCCAAATCTAAGAAATTTTGAGCTGACCATCTACACAATCATGGATGAAAAAGGGTAACAACTTATGTCTTTTCAAAAGTAGTTCCGTTTCAAAAATTTCAGTCATGGCATGGGATTTGGCGACAACAATGAAGACCTTTGTATTCATCATTACATTTTATCAATGAACTAATTCAGTTTCATTCCCAATATTTCAAAAGTAATAGTTAGCTTCACTTACAATGTTGATGAGATATTTTCAATAATCAACTAACTACCTTCTCTAAACTTTTATATATGTTTAACGCAAAAATCTGGGAAATTATCATAAGCGACAATCAAAGACTTCTGGTATTTGAAGAACTTTTATCATTGCTAATTAAATTTTAGAATTGTAGATAGTTAAGAAGGTAATGATTCTGGCTCATGAGCCAAATAACTTAAAACGAAAAAACCTCGTAATTCAAGCAGTCATTCACAATTTACATAAATAGAAAAGACAACACTCTTTGCGCATATATTTAGTATACTGATTAAACTGGTTTCAACCATAGTTATCAAATATTGAATTTTTTTTATCTTTTTGTTATCACTGTGCGGCGTCCTTAGAGGAGAAATTGAAAAAAAAAAAATCTCAACTCATCGCAATCAACAAATTGGCTATATCAACAGACACAAAATAACATTACCATCACAATGTCATATAACGGTATTGGACTACCTACGGCCAGAGGAACAGGAACCAATGGGTTTGTTACCAAAAATTTTGCCAGTTTTGCTGATAATAATAAGAAGAATAGTTATTTGTATCAAAAACAACGACAAGAACAAGATGCTAAAAATCTTATTAAATCTCAAAAAAAATTTAATTTAAAAAGTGATGAATATATTTTAAATCATGAAAAGAGTAGATTAGTAGAGATTGAAGTGACAAAATTTGAAGATTGGTTAGAAGAATGTAATGATATTAAAGATAAGAGTCTAATAAAAAAGCAATTATTTAGCAAAGAAGGTAATAAAGTGATTGAAAGTTTCATTGGTAATGACGATAAAATAAATTTTGAAAATCAATTTACAGATGAAGATATTGAGTTATGGACTGATAATTTTCGAGAATTTATTCTAAAAAAGTTAGAAAATGATCCAAGATGGTTGAGTTGGAAAACTGGGAAATTGTACGATAAGAAGTCAAGAAGAGATAATTATAGTAATATCCATGATGCAGTTCAAGAAAAACAAAGGGAAAATAAAAGATTTGAAAAGGCTTTTGGAATTAAAGAAGATAACCCAGAATTTGAAATAGAAGTAGATGGTGGTGATAAGGAAACCTATTACAAAAGTTACAAGACCTCTAAGATGCTATTGTCTAAATCCCAAACAGAAGAAGATATTGAATATTAAATAGCTGAGTTAAAATGATTAGTTACCTTATTGAAGCAAATGAAATTTGACATGTAGAATTCATTCCCTTTTGCGTCAGAATTGTGTCTTAGGATTTGCAAGATGGGCATTTTGATGATACTAATGACGTCTGGAATTCCACTTCATCAATTGCCTGCATAACCCCATAACCAGCCCATTTATTATCCGTTTTTAATATAATAATATAGTTTAAATAACAATATCCAGAGGGCTGGCTAGGGGGTGTTTGCCTTTGCTTCGAGAACAGGGGGTGTCCGGGTCACAGCAGAAATTAAACCTGCCTTAATTGAAAAAATGGAGAAATTAAATTCAATTTCATCATAAACAAGTCCCCAAAATTATAATCAATTATTATTTAATTAACCATGGGAAAGAAACCTGATCCCTTTGCCGCCCTCAGCGAGCCCAATGCTCCTAAGAAGAAATCCTTTTTAGCCTCTTTATTCAAAAGTAGCTCTAAATCCTCCACTGTTGGCACTACCGAAGCCGTTGCTGCAGAACGAGGAAACTATCAAAGTCCTTTCAGAAATGGAGTTAAAACTTCCAGTCCAAAGGTCTCTGACTCTATTAAGGATAACTACGTTGCTCCTGATTTATCTAAGAAATCAAAAACTCCAACCGATTTTACTCCAGGTACTAAATTAACCCAAGAATTGAGTAATAAACCATCAAAAAGATTCTCCTTAAAAAGCTTGTTGAAAGGTTCATCCATTGGTCCAACCAGTGTTGAAAAACCTACTGAAACTGTAATTGTCGAAGAAAACGAAGAAGAAGAAGCTTCTAAGAAAGTTGAAGAACCAGCCATTGCTAAAGATGATGAAGAAGCCAAAAATATTGCTTTGGCTGAAGCAGAAAAAGCATTGAATGGAGAAAATGATGAAGTTGCTACAACTGCAGCTGAAGAATTTGCTGAACCTCCTGTTGCTGAAACACCTGTTGAAGAACCCTCAATTGCTGAAGAGTCCGTTAAACAAGAATCCGTTAAACATGAACCAACCGAACCTGTTTCTAATATTCCTGAACCAATTGAAAAAGCCGCTGAAGAAGCTATTCAGACTACCCCAGTTGAAAGTCATAGAGATGCGGCCGTTTTTGATGGAGTTATTTTGTCTGATGTTGCTGCCGCCCAAGAAGTGGTTAACGAACCAACCATCGATGAAGAAGAAGAGGAAGAATTATCCGAACCAGTTAAAAAATTGGAAACGAATAACGTTGAAGTTCCAGAAACTGTTGATACTAAACCAGTGGAAATTTTAGAATCTAAAGACGTTGAAAATCCAGAAACTATTGATACTAAATCAGTGGAAAACCCAGAAACTAAAGACATTGAAGTTCCAGAAGTTGTTTCTAAACCAGCGGAAATTCCTGAAACCAAAGAAGAACCTGCTGCTGTTATTAATGATGAAAATGTTGAAACTAAATCTGTTGAAATTGCTGATTCTGCTGCTAATAATGAGCATGTTGATGTTGGCGGTGGATTAGCAGTTAAACAAAAAGATATTCTTAGTATTGCCAAATCAAGAATCACTCCAGTTTTAAGTAAGTTAGATCAAAATGCCAAAAAACAACAAAAAACTGATGAAGATTATAAAGAATTTAAGAAACAAGAACTTCAACAAAAAAGAGAAGCTAAATATGGTAAATTAAAAGCCAAAAATGAATCTAAGTATACTAAAAAAGAAACTAAATATAATAATAAAATTGCAGACTTAAAAGAAAAAATTTCAACTTTAGAGAACAAGATTACTACTTTTAAAGAAGATCATGAAAAGTATTTAGAAGATGGAAAAGCCAATCATGAAAAGAATTTATTAGAGGAAGAAGAAAATTTCAAAAATGATAAAGAAGTTTTGATTAAAGAACATGAACAATTGAAAACCAAAAAAGAAAAAGAAATTGAAGATATTGTTAGTGATCAAAAGAAAACTAAATTACAAATTGAATTAATTGAAGCACAAAAAGAAGATTCTGAAGCCAAATTAAAATTATTATCAATTAATATTGAAGAAAAAGAAGAAGCTTATGATGAAAAGAAGAGAGAATTAACTGCTTTAACTTCAAAATTAGAATCTGAAAAAGCACAACTTGCAACCATTAATGATACCCATGCTAAAACCACTGAAGAAATTGCAGAACAAAATGCAAAACAAGCAGAATTAGATGAAATTATTAATGGTACTAGTCAAGATATTCAAGCCGTTCAAGATTCAATTGCTCTTTATGAGGCTCAATTAGCCAAGTTGAAACAAGAAACAGTTGAAAAGAAAGAATTATATAATAATTTATCAACTACTTTGAATGAACAACAAAAGTATGATTCTCAATTAAGTGATGCTAAATTACAAAAAGAAAAAGAAAGAGATGAATACAAGAAAGTTAAAAAGGAAATTAAAAAGGGTAAGTCAATCCCACTTGAAGAAAAAGAAACCGCTGTTTCTGCCTCTCTAGTTCTTGAAAAAGTTTCTCCAATTGAAGAAGATGTTTCTACTACTAATAAAGAGCTTTCAATTGAAGAACCATCTGTTTCTGTTCCCACTAAAAAACTTCCAATTGAAGAACCATCAGTTTCCGCTCCTACTAGAGAAATTCCATCTGAAACGTTAACTGAGAAAGAAGAATCTTCTTTTAAAAAAGCAGTCGTTGAAAGTCCAATTGATAAAGCTTTAGTTGTGGAACCAGAAATGACTGAACAAGAAGTTGCTGAACCAGCTTTAATCAATGATCCAATTATTGAATCTGATGAGCCAGTCATTGTTAAAACCACCAAAACCGTTATTGAAAAAGCAGATGAAAAAGTTGAAAAAATTGAAACTGTGGTGGTGGCTCCAGCTATTGAAAATGTTTCAATTACTGAACCGTCAAGTACAATTGAATCTGCTCCAACTGAATCTGCTCCAATTGAAGATTCTACTATCTCTGCTACCACTTCTGCTCCACTTGAAGAAAGTGTTACTCCAACTTCTCCTACAACTAATAATGGTAATGGCTCGACTACCCAAAAGAAAAAGAAGAAGAATAATAAGAAAAAGAAGAAAGCTAAGAAATAAGTCAATTGATGTTTTAGTTTTTCATATTTTTGTTTCTATTCGTGTCTTATTTTTTTTTTTGTTGGAGATTTAATAATGTTTTTTTTCGAAATTGTGTTTATTGATTGACTAATACAAACAAAAATTGTTGTGATTATATATTTGTAGTTTACTCGTAAATGTTTAATGGGACTCGTTGATTATTTCTTTGACTTTTAATCACAGAAAGAGGTTGTAAGTCTTTGTTTTGCATTAACTTGATTTTGTTGAAATTTTAAGTAGGAAGAGAAGATTGTTCTTTGCGGCAACGTTCATGCAATTTTGTATTTGTGGCACAAAGCAGTGATAAGCGCCAAAAGACCTGAACTTTGCAGCCTGAACCAGTTGTGTTTTGCTTTTCTTCGTTCCGTAAAATGGAAAATTTGTTCATTTTGTGTAATTCCATTTTGAATTTCCTTTGCAGCTTATCCCCGCAGTGTTGGTTCCAAAGTTAATTAACAATCAAATCTCAACAAACCAGATCTTATCACCAAACCTAACCCACTGAATGGCCCAACCAGTTGTTGGAACACGGCTCCGTGTCAGCAAGAACGCTTTTAGAGTGCTTCTTTGTGGTCTCATCATCTTCAACGCCAATCCACTTGTAAAAAACAGCATCACTTATCTATTAAAGAAACTCCATACCCCATTATCCAAAAAGAAGAACTCCATCAACTATGTATCACTTTTCAGCGTTCTTTTCAACTCATTTTATTTCATTTACCCCACTAGCGAAACCAAGTTTTTAGAGAGTGGGTTGTTGATGTTGTGGTACTTCATCACGAAGGTACAAATGTTCGAATTAATCAAATACATCAAAGAAATAAATGCCACAAAGGCAATGATGGTGAATTACAGGTTAGTAAAATCTTTAGGGAAAAGTTTGATGGTTTCTATTATGTTGGTATTGAAATCTTCAATGTTTTTCAAAACTTTCAAAGGTATCTTACTAAAAATTAAGATTTATAGTAATAATAAAATTAGTAATAATATGGTGATGACTTTAGCTGGATTAGGGTTATCACTCACCAATGCTAATATTTTGAAGACTGTGGGGAACATTGTGGGAATTGTTAATTTATTTGAAGTTTTAGATAATTATAAAATCATTAAACAATATGGGAACAAAAGTTTTAAATTACTTATTGCCTTTTTGATCAATATTTTATTGAGTTTCAAACAGTTTGGAATTAACTATCCTGCTTTCCTAGTTGATTATTCAATCAGATGCATTACAGATGAAGTTTACTATTTGATTTTACCAATTAGTAAATTACAAAGTACTAATCCAGTAAATGTTAAAAACTATAAAAAATTCCAATCATTTTTCATGGCCTTGATTATGATAAATTTAATCAAATATTGTAAAGGATTTGAAGATCAAGGAGAGGTTAAAACTTTTGATAATTTTGCAATTCCAAAATATTTATACAAATTAATGATGATGATAAATAATGGTGTCATTCCATATAATATGAAAAAGAATGAAAATGACGAGGAAGAAAAGGAAGAAGAATGCTCGACAACAGAAGAATCCAAAGAAAAGAAAGAACCTCCAAAAACAAAAAGAGAATCTGTCAAGACCAGATCAGCCATTTCTAGAAGACACAGTACCCCAGCAACATTTGATGGCTTAAAAGTTTATGACAATGATTATTCTCTCCATATCTCGGAGGACTCTGTATAAATGAACAAGACTTAGAAGATTTACGAAATTATTGTAAAACATTTATTTACTTATTTAAATTTGAATAAAATACAACGCGAAAAATTCACAAAAAAAAAATAACACGAAAAAAAAAGAATCACCCAGTTTCTAGTCTGCTTTCATACATACCCTTGTTTATTTATCAATACAATAACAATTATCATCAACAACCATGTCAATTGAAGCGATTGGCCGTCTTCGTGATCCTATGGTGGATGATGTCAAGCAAGGCATCAAGAGAAGAAAATTAGAGCTCGCAGCTTCAATGATTTTGGATCAATTTAATGATGGTAATATTGTTAAGATTAAACTTACCAATTTTGTTACTTACTCAAAAACTGAATTCAATTTATCTCCTACGCTAAATATGATCATTGGACCTAATGGTACTGGGAAATCTACCTTTGTGTGTGCTATTTGTTTGGGTCTAGCAGGTAAACCGGAATTATTAGGGAGACAAAAATATGCTGTTGATTTCATTAAAGAGGGTGAGAGAGAATGTATTATTGAAACTACTTTAAGATACTCCAACACTTCCAATGGTTTCATTACTATCAAAAGAAAAATGACTAGAAATGAAAGTAAAAGTACCAAAGAAAAAAGTGAATGGTGGGTTGATGGAGTTAGAAAAGAAGAAAAAACCATTCATAAAATTTTGAAACTTTTAAATATTCAATTGAATAATCTATGTTGTTTTTTACCACAAGATAAAGTTTCTTCATTTGCTGGTTTGAAACCAGAAGATTTATTAAGAGAAACTGAAAGAGCCACTGATCCAAAATTACTAGAACAACATGAGGAATTAATTAGTTTAGATGAAGAAAAAGCTACGTACACCAAAGAAATTGAAACCAATCAAGCTACTTTACAAGAATTAGAAAGAGGTCATGAACATCATAAACAAGCTGCGGAAAAATTTATGAAATATAAAATGAAACAAGAAGAATTAAGTCTTCATGAAAGATTGTTACCTTATGCTGTTGTTAATGATCGTAAAAAGAAAGCTGAAGCTTTAAAAATGAGAAAAAATAGTTTAAAACAAAAATATCATGAATTTTTAAAATATACTAATCCTTTTGATGAAGAGATTGGAAAACTTAGTCAAAAAATTAATAGAAAAGCTAATGAAATTGAAAGTTTGAAAAGCTCAAGTGAAGATTTGAAACAAGAACAACTTAAAGGAGCCAAAGAAAAAGATAAGATTGAAAAAGAAATTGAAAGACTTCAAAATGAAAAAATCAAATTAGAGACTAGATCTGAAAGAAAAAGACAAGAATTAATGTCAGTTATCAATGAAATTGCTGAATTAAAAGCAGAACTTGATGGTTTTCCTGAAATTGATGAAGATGCTTATAAGGAACTCGTTGCCAAAAAAAGAGAATATCAAGTTGAGCTGACAAGACTTAAAGAGAAATTAATAGATTTAGAAGAGTCATCAAATGAGTCAAAACGTCAAAAGATGAGAGTTGAGAAAAGAATTGAAATCATTAGACAAAAAATGAAATCTAATGATAAAATCAATATTCTTGATAGAGGTGGATCTCAATTTAGAGAAGCTAAAGAAGCAGTTAAAAGACTTAGACAGCATCCAGAATTTGAAGGCAAAGTCTTTGAACCTCCAATTTTATCATTAAATGTTACTGATAATAAATATGTTAAATTTTTTGAAAATCTTGTTGATAGTAATAATAAATTGGCTTTCACTTGTATTGATAAAAATGCTTATAATGAAGTTTCTAGTACGATTTTTAAAGGAATAAATGTTTCATTGAGAGTGGTTGGGCGTGAACAAAAGAGAGCGATTTCTTTTGAACAAGCTCAAGCTTTGGGTTATGATGGTTATTTGATTGATTTTATTGATGGTCCAGAACCAGTTAAAAAAATGCTTTATGAATCAATGTATGATGTTCCAGTTAGAATGAATGATTTAAGCGCAAAAGAATTGGAACAAGCAGAAATTGTGAGAAATAGTAAAGTTCAATTTTCTCTTATTTGTGCTGGTAATACCATTTATAGAATAAGAGTCTCTAAATATGGTAGTAGACAAGCGGTTTGTTCAGCTGAAGAAATCGTTCAGAAAAATCAAGCATTGTTTGACACTCGTGGAGCCAGTCAAGGTTTAGAAAATCAGTTGATTGAATATGAAGCAGAATTATCAAATATCATGAGGTCTTTAAATCCAATCAATGAAAAACAAAGGGAACTAAATATGCAAAGAAATAAATTAAAAGGTGATTATGACCATGTTCATTCTGAACAACAAAGAATCAATTCTCTTAGAAGTAAAATTGATACTTTACAAAGTAAAATTGCTAGAAAAGAAGAAACCAAAAATGATTTAGCTGAACAATCTAATAGGGATGTTAGTGCGGCAATTATTAGAGTGGAAACCAAAATTGGTAAGTTAATTGAACAAAAATTAACTTCTATAGGTAAATATGTTGGACCAATTGTTGAAATGAATCAAAATAGTTCAGAAATTTTAAGACTACAATTTGAGATTTTAGATATGCAAAATAGACAAAAAGGAGTTGAAAAAATGCTTGAACAGTTACAAGAATTTGGTAATAGATTTAGCAAACAAGTGGAAATTGCCCAACAAAAATATAATAAAGTTAAGAATTCTGATGAAGTTAAAAGATTAAGAGAAAAAACTGCCAATTATTCTGATGAATTAAGAAGTCAGTTAGCTGATCTATCTCGTGAATATATGCAAAAAAATGAATTAACAGAAATTCATATTGCTACCAAAATTTCCAATATCAAAACGGAAATTTCCTCACTTGAAGATGCATCTTCTTCATCAATTGATAGATTACAAAATATTGAAAATAAATTAAAAGAAATTCAAAAAAAATTACCAGATTTACAAACAAAACTCCAAGTGGTTAAAGAAAGAATCTTAGAGATCAAAGAACCATGGGAAAAAAGATTAGATGATTTAGCACAAAGAGTTTCTTCCAAATTTTCAGAAAAGTTTGTGGCGGTGGCTAGTGCTGGAGAAGTTAGATTAAGTAAACCAGAAAAATTGAGTGATTGGAAATTAGAATTATTAGTTATGTTCCGTGATAATACCGAATTAAGAGTTCTAGATTCGTATATTCAATCTGGTGGGGAAAGAGCAGTTTCTACAATTTTTTTCATGTTGGCTTTACAAGGTTTAGCCAGTTCACCATTCAGAGTGGTTGATGAAATTAATCAAGGGATGGATCCAAAAAATGAAAGTATTGTTCATAAAAATATGGTAGAAAGTGCGTGTCAAAGTGATTCTGATGGCAACTTTTCTCAATATTTCTTAATTACACCAAAATTATTGACTAATTTATATTATCATGAAAAGATGGCTATTCATTGTATCATGGCTAATCATAGATTTAGTAATTTTTAATTTATTTGAAGATAGGTAAAATAATTGTGGGATTGTTGTTCGTTTTTAATTTTCTAGAGATTTATTTGGTTTTTTTATCTGTGTTCACATTATTAATTCTTATAAATGATATTTTTCAAATATTTGATTCTTTTTTCTTGAATATAAGTCGTTTTATTTTAAAAATTTAACCCTAATTGTAACATTTATCGACTTATTTGACAAACTGATCCCAGAGAGTACTCTCCTACTATTGCTTTAATAACTACCTCAGCTACTTCTTCTTTAGTGCACGGTTTTATATCTCCCATTAATTGTAACATTGACTTAACTTTCTCATCTTGTCCCATTTTTGAATCTATCACTAATCCAGGACTTATTGCTACAACTTTGATCTTTGTATTGTTCAACTCTTTGGCAAAACTTTTTGTAAACATTTCTAAACCGGCCTTTGAAGCACAATAAACAGTTGATCCAATCACTGGATTTTGTCCTAATACTGAAGAAATGTTAATGATACTATTATATCTTATTTCTGGTAATTTTGAAGTTCGTAGCATGAATTTTGCAATTTTTTGCGATAAGATCATGGGAGCCGTTAAATTGGTTGAAATGAAATTAGATGTTCGAGAAGATGAGGTTCTTAACATTAATGAAGTTTGCATTATTCCTGCACAATTTATTAGAATATTAATTGATTTTAAAGAATCTGAATTATTTTGAAAAACTTCTTCAATATTATTAAGATTCGATAAGTCACACGGTAGGGTGGAATGATGATGAGAATTTCTTATGATCGGTAATGTCCAAATTGCTTCTTGAAGTTTAATTTCATTTCTAGAACAAAGAATTATATTACATCCTGAAGCTGCTAATTTTTGGGCTATTGTTAATCCTAAACCTCTTGATCCACCGGTAACTAAAGCAGTATGGTTACTAAGATTATGTGAGTGTAAAGATCTTTTAATTATCTTAAAAATTGGACCATTAACCCACATTCTGATGCTTGAAAGATTAATATTATAGTATTAATAAATGATTTTTTTCACAAAATGTAAACTAGGAATATTTTTGACCATCCTTACACCATTTAGTTGAACATTAGCTTTTGACATCAGTTATAATTGACATATAAAATTAGAGATTAAAACATTGGAATTTCTGAAAACAAAGTTGGAAGTTTTATATCTAAAATCAAATAATCTCACCAAGACGATAAAACTGAAATCTGATAGAATCTGAGGAAATTCCATAAATGCTAGATTCAGATTCAATTACTTGTAATGGTCAAATAATTATTTAGCTATTAATACTTGAATTATTAACTTACGACTGAAATCAAAAGGTTTCAATTGAATCATTTCTTCACAATTACTTTGGCTTTTTCTTCTTTGAAGCTTTCCCACTCTTATTTTCTTAATTTTTCATCGCTGGTAATCCTCCCATGATCAAGATCCATTAAATACGAATTATTACTTTTTTCATCATAACATAAATTGCGTAATGCAATATCATTATGGACCATTGAGAGACTATGCAATGAATTAATATGTTCTCTTTATGATTCAAACTGACCAGCACTAGTTGGCTTTGAATTGTAGAATTCTAAATAACTTAGCAACAAAGCGGGCCCAGAATAATGAAACAACTTATCCTCTTCTTTGTAACTACTTTGAGTATATATTCTTTCATCGATAAATTGTGGGATATTGTGATTGGGGGATGAGTTGAAGTTGAAGGACAGGAGGAAGAGAAAGGAGGGCTTCTTGATGCATTCTTTCTTTTTCGATTTTTGTAGTCATATCAATTTCAGTTAGATCAACATTTTTTCAAAATAACATCTTTCCTGTCTTTTAATTTTGGGGGATTGGAGCCCCTAGAGTTCAATTTATGAACTAACTCTTCTACAAAGTTTAATTTTAGTGTTTTGATATTTACTAGACCTAATTTTTCAAACAGAGAGTAAGCTCGATTTTCACCAATACCACTATTATGTTTTTCTTTTGCTGGTTTCTTGAAGGCAGGTCTCGAATTCTTTTCGTGCTCTTGACACATATCAAAGGCCAATAGGCCTAACAACAATTGCAGAGGTATTTGTGCTTTACCTCTAATACAAGGGACCAAAACTTCAATGTGACGACCATCAATAATAATCAGGTCATTATTTGTTTCTCATTAGTGACAGTACCAAGATTTGTTTTAAATATTTTAACATCCCCACTTCTTCTTCAGAAGTGAAACAATCGTTTGAGGTATATCCAGGAATATCGTGGAGTTAGGTAAATCAAACACTAGTCATCGGATAAACAGCAATGGGCGTTAATTAGAGTTAACATATATCTGACTAATTCCTTAATCTGTTGGGAGGAGTCTTTAATCGCTTCCATATCCCCAACAGAAAAAACTGAGTGGATCTATAAAACTTGGATCTGTTCTATTGTTCACTGAAAAATTCATTTTCGAGCATACCGAAATTAGTTTGTGAGTATCAATGGGAGGTTTAATACCATCTTGGATAATCAGGGTATCTGCAGAGTATGAATAGCATATAAAATCCAATAAAGGGAAAACTATATAAGAATGCATCGTATTGCGATATTCAGTAATTAGTAAAACCACACTTTTTCCAGATTGTGAAATGGATCGGGAATGATAAAACATCCTGAAACAATTGACCAAGTCGTCCTAGTGTTGTTGACAATAAAATATCTCCGAGACTAAATTCCACAAATCTTTTTTCTGAATTAAACCAACTTTCTTTTAAGTATTAAGTACTTTTTTTTTCTTCTTCCATAATTCTCAAAATTTTGTTCAGGATTTTGGCACAATGTATAAACATTCTTTCTAATTTCTGCTTCTTTTAAAGAATAGTCAGTGCCAACAAACATAGCAGCATAAGTTTAATTGTTCAGCTGTAAATATCTAGATCGAACATTTCCCCAATGTTTCGGGCAATCTGAAGCCTCTTTTTTTCCAGCAAGATAGTCATATTGTAGATTCAATGGCTGGAATACGGTATGTTTGGTATTTTGCTTTGCTTTCATTTATTTTAAATTCTTTTTTTTTTGACACAAAAAGCATCCAATGCAGCCCATGGGCCATATTACAAAAATTTTAATGTACCATAGAAACTAAGATTTACCAATCTTTATTATTTTTAGGCCTTACCAAGATCCTGGTTTGACGATAAAGTGTTCATTTTTGCTTGTTAATTGCAGTTATTATTGAGTTTACCAAGGTCATCGAAAACCTTTACTCAACGATGAATAGAAAAAGGGAACCACCAATTTGAATTCCCCAAATAATAATTTAGAGCTTTACGAATAAAACATTTGTCACGAAATTACAAGGACAAGGATCAATAAGACACTTTTACAAATTTGCAAGTTATTTGATATTCGGTAATGTTATTACATAACTTCAATTCAGTTCTGTCAAAAAAACCTCGCAATTTACCCGGTTGCTCTGAAAAAAAAAAGTAAAAATTTTTTTTTTTGAGATGACTTTAAAATTTATAATTTTGATTGAAAAATTCCAAATCAAAAGATCTTGAACTGATAGTTTCAATATATTAACCATGGCCCCTTCACTTTCTGAACTCTATCAGATTCTAAAGCTTCCTAGAATCTCCAATATAGATATAACCCAGCGCTGTGTGATAGAAAACCAGAATGAAGAGACATCCAATTTACATCTTCTAATTAGTGGATCTAGTATCCTGACTTATAAATTGATCCCATCTCCCAAGCTTGTTTGGTCTTATTCTTTGTCACCTTCCATGATTGCCCATTGTTTTGCGGTTTATAAGAAAAATGGGGATTCGACCACAATTTACGCAGCAGGACTTTATAATACTAGTTCAAAAAAGAATTTTTTGAAGATTGTGATAAACAATAATATCAAAGAATCAATCTCGTCTGCTTCTTCAACTACCGCTAGTCAAGATGATGATGAATCGATAAACAATCCCGAGAATAATGTTATTGATGTGGAATTTTCTGATGAAATTAAGAATATTAGTTTTAGTAAAAGTGGGAAATATATTTATTTATTATTATCAAATGGAGACATCAAAGCATATAATCATTCCAACAAAATTGAAAGTTTTGAAAATCCAATAAGCGAATTATCAAATAATAGAAAAAGTTCCAAAGATGAAATTATTTATCAAAAATTTATTAACAAACTTGATGACAACTCAAAAAATAATAATAATGATGGATTTTGGATTGTGGTTAAAAAATCCAATGAAGTTTTCAAAAGTAATATTTATATGTTAAATAATGGAGTTATAAGTCAGCTTGTGGATAATTTATCGATCAATAAGGATGGTACTGTTTTTAGTTATAATTCGGGAATTCTTTATCAATTTTCAACTCAAAACAAATCACTAAATTTATTTACGGTTCCAAATAATAAACTTGTCAAATCCATATCATTAGAATCAATTTTTAAATTACATTCCAAGATTGAAAATAATAGTCATACTAGAATTGTTTCACCTTCAACTAACAGAATTTTAATCAATATTGAAAATGAAATTTACTTAATCAATACAAAATTTGAAACCATTTTAAGTAATTTCCAAATTCCTGCTAATAATTGTTTCTTGTTAAATGTCGGAGAAGTTTTGGGTAATTCTTCAAAAAACTCCACAACTTCTTTGAATTTATTGTTTCCGATTGCGGATGGTAGTTATAGTTTTAATAATTTGGCAGTTGATGTTGGTAATAATAGTTTAGTTGAAAGTATTGGTAAAGGAATTAAATTATTTTGTGAAAAGAAAAAATCCAAAAAAGATAAAAATATTAATAAAGGGAGTTTAGTCATCGATTATCTTATCAAAGATTTGACTAATCCCGATAAAGAATATATCAATGAAGAAGAAGTAAAACAAATTCAATCAGTCATTGAAAATTTAAAAAATCTTGCCAAAAAAAATCAATCAGAAAGTTTCGATTTAGAATTTATTAATTTTATCAAAAATAAAAATCATCAAATTGAAAATATTAAAGTAATTTATTCAGAAATCAATGAGTTAGAAAAAAATCATGAAGTTTTCAATGATAATTTACCAGAAAATATTGATAAGTTGTTATTCAAACATTCGAAAAATGATTATAAAATTAATAATCAATTATTTTTTGAAATTTTGAAAATGATTTTTAAAATTAATAAAGATTCAAATTCCTTCAATTTGGAAAGTTCTAAAAAGTTTTTTCCCAAATTGTCAATTATCTACTTAATCAATAGTAATTTGTTCCCAATTAATCTCATTCACAATGATTTATTGCAAAAATTTCAAGCACAACCAATGATTCTTAACTTCATAATTTCCAAAATTGGTTTACAGTTATCAATTGAAGATGTTTTGATAATTTTATCCGATTTGAGTGAAAATACTCAACTCAAAAATAAATATATCAAAGACATTGAAAATGAAGAAGATGATGAAGAAATGGAAGTTGAATCAAATAAAGATGAAGACTTGTTATTCAAAAAATTGGTTTTAATTTTGGTCAATGATAAATCATCATCGCAAGTAATCAAAACGGTTGCAAAACTTTCGAATTCCAATGAAAAAAAATACGAAATTTTCAACAAAAATTTGGAAAAATTAATGTACAAAATCATGAAATCAAATTTTGGAATCTCTTTATTAAATATGATTATCGATGGGATTGGAATTTTGAATTTTAGATTTAATAATGATGCCAGTTTAATGATGGAATTAATTGGTTATACAGATTATCATATTGCCAATATTTTGAAGTTTGAAAGTGTGGAAAATGTCTTGGGAGATATTATCAAAGAGATTGAATACGAAGAAAACTCCAAACAAGTTAAAAATCCCGGAAAAGTTGAAAAAGTCAGTAATAATGGTCCAAAAATTATTACGGTCAAAAATCAAAAAATCGAAGAAAAAATCAATAATATCTTGGGTACTAATTTAGGAATCGATGATTATAATGAAAAAGTCGTTGATTATTCAA